>JXUT01146686.1:0-10310 GCA_000934455.1 Apostichopus parvimensis | reverse complement strand
TTCAGAATTGTTCAATTAACACATCATTGCCTTTGTAAACAAAGCAGAAACGATCGCAAAGATTCCAAGCACAATCACATCTTTCATAGATGTGGTAAAAGGGGTCCACCTCTATACCAAGTTGCTGTACAGAATACAAAGAGGACCGACCTATTACCCTATCAAATCAATATCACATGTCTCCCTGTTCCTTGTTTCTAGATTTTGGCAGGAAAAACATATCCTCAAACCACCTGCCAGGCTTAATTATGAATAAGTATCATTATAGAATTTTATGATTTTATGAGAAGAAAAAAAACTAATAAATCTTTTACAGGCAAAATATGCCTCTTGAAATAAACTGACAGATAATTCTTGTAATAATTGTTAATATACTGTACAGTATATATATGGTAAAATTTGAAATATAGAAAATCAACAGGAATTTCATTAGTTGTATAAAAGTCATGGAGGAAAGTATCACAGTGCATGGTTAGAATATGTTCCTTCAATATGGCAGCCATTTAGGATTTAAGGGAGGCAAGGATAAGCAGTTTGTACCACCCTCTATCTTACTTATATACATTTATATCAGTGGTAGAACACAGCTTTTAAGTTCTGTAACTTTTAGCTGTGGAAGTTGTCTAGAGATGTTTCAAGACATATTAGACCTTCCATACTGTTTATATACTACTGTATGAAATTCTGCAGCCATTTAGGATTTAATGGAGGCAAGGATAGGCAGGTTGTACCACCCTCTATCTTACTTATATACATTTATATCAGTGGGAGAACATAGCTTTCAAGTTCTGTGACTTTTAGCTGTGGATGTTGTCTAGAGATGTTTCAAGACATATCAGACCTTCCATACTGTTTATATACTACTGTACTCTATGAAATTCTGCAGAGTGTGTATTCTATTGTCTTGCATACAAAAACACAAATCACCTCCTTTTGGGGGGTGGGGAGGAATTGGGGGTCAATTAATTAACTTTTTATATAAAAAACTAGGGTGATCAAGAGGAAGATTAGATTTACTGTCCATCTTAACCAATTTTCAACACCAAAAGAGAACTAAAGTATGTTCTGAACTAAAGTATGTAAAGCATGTTCTGTTTCTACCTTTAAGTCTTTGTTGAAAACTCATTACTTCAAGGAAGTCTATGGTTAATTGTTGTATAGTTTACTTGTTTGTTCAGCGCATTGAGCTTCGGGATATTGCGCTCTATAAGTACTGGTGTAATAATAATAATAATAATAATAAAGTAGTAATATAAGTTCATAGTCTCAAAAGTACAGATGATGGGTAAACATGCAGAGGAGGGTTGGTCTAAACCGCTGTTTTTGCTGTTCAAACTGGTACTTCCAACTGTTTCTGGCCATAGAAGTTCCTTTCCCTGATAACATATTAAGACTTATCATCGGAGAGCATTCCAGTCTAGGTTACAAAGTATTATTAGAACTTTGTGTAACTCTATCTACAGTAAGTTATTTTCCTGTTAGAATCTGAACAGTACATGTGTTCAACAGCACAGTTTAAAGAATGAGGTTTGGAAATGTCAAGGTTCAGAGAGGAGGATTATCTTGAAAATATCATGGGTCAAGGGAGACTACTGTACCCTATAAAGATGACAATAAGAGATTCTTGACTTTGGTAGATGCGTAGTTAAAACTTGAAATTCCAACAGAAAAATACGAAAGCAAAACAAACAAATGTTGGTGCTGCAGCCCAGACCCAAATATTGTTTATTCTACTGTATATTACACCATAGAAAAGCAAATCAATTTTTCCATACCTCAGTCTGTCTAACATCTGGTTGTAGAGCTACAGTACAGTATCAACCAGCCTATACAGTAGTACCTGACATACAGTAGGTACTGTATTTAAAACATGTATTGGATACCCACCCTACTACAGTACATTCTGACAATTGACAGCTCTATTCGTTTCAATACGTCAAAGACCTTCTTTCTCCTTTATATATCTGAGTTAAAACAGCTTAATCCAAATATTAATCCACTGAACAGAAATTTTGTGCCCCACAAATTTAATTACTAAACTTTAATACCGGTACCATATCTTGTCACCAAATGATGATAATTCCAACCAGCTTCAACTTCAAAATTAATGAAATTTTGCCCTTTGACCAATCACCTATTTCTGGTATTACATTAATGTTGCATATCTATGCAATTATGATATCAGTGATGCATACGCATGATCTTTTAATAGAAAATTAATAAGCAACCATTTCCAATACTTTTACAGGATTATATACTTACCTAACACAATGTCTTCCTCCTTCCCTTTCCCACACACACACATGCTTTTGAATCATCGTAGCAATTTGACAAAAATTGGTGTTTCCTTTCTCAACAGGACATGATCATCACAAGTCATCACATTCATGACCAAAAAGACTGAAAAATTCAACACTTAATTTTTTAAATATTTTATTGTCTGGAAGAAAGATTTATACATCTTGAGTTTCCACACACACGCCATTTTAATTTCACTTAATAATTTGTTGCCTCCCAGTAACGAGAATAGAACTTATATACTAAGCAAGAGCAAACATCAATCATTCATGCTTCATACAGTTAAAGTGGCAAAACCCTGCAATAGCTCAGTGTTAATATAATAACTTTAAGCGGCATTTCTTAGTACTAAAATCCCACTTAAAACAGGGTATACATAGTATACATACTACATAGTTTAGCACTGCATAGCATAGAATGCATATAGCATAGAAACCTCCAAACTTACTGGTTTGAGTATTTATGAATGATACTTACAGTACCAGCAGGTAGTGACTAGCTACAGACTAGGAGGCCAAAAAGGGTTTAAAAAGAAAAAAACAAAACAACAAAATATGGCCAAGTATCAACGTTTGACCTTTGACCTCCACCAATTTCGATAGAGTACTTGTACTAAACCAAGGGATCTACAAACCATGTTTTCAGACATTGACCCCTATTGACCCCAAAAGACCTTTGACCTTCAGAGAATAGAATACTGTAGTGTTCTTGTACTGCACTCAATGCGACGGATCCACATACCAAGCGTGAAGTTAATCCACCATGAACTTTTTGAGTTACCTTGGTTACAAGCATCTCACATCAGATCGATTCCTTTCGTCTCGGCAAGAAATAAACATTTACACACTCAAAATACATAAACAAATTTCAGGGATACTATAAATGGAAGATTTGTTGTGGATGAGTTGGATGAAGCAGACATTGTCTTAGTACCAGAAACTTCCATGAAGATTAAACTTTACAAGTGAATTCTGGCGAGATGATCATCAAGGCCAAGAACAGGTTGTAGAAAATGGTAGAATGAATGAATGAAGGACAGTGACATCATACGTGTTCATTGTGGGTGCAGTGCAAGATTATTACCAATTTTTACTGTAGGCTAGTGTAGATTGGAGTGCATATATGTATATAAGACAGGTAAGAGACTATTGAAACAGTAAATAATATTTGTTGTGCTTACCACAAATTGTAGTACTTTATCTAAATGTCAGAAGTAGATGCTAAGCAATGCTGAATAGTTTTAGTTTTTAGTTGCATCTACCTGTACAGTAGGTATTTTAATTAAGGCGAAATTCATCTTCCTTTCCACATGTTCAATCCAGGAAGGCAGGTACTTTAACAAAGCATGTAATCCTAAGCTGTTCTCTATGACGTCATCATCCAGATATTTACTATTAAAATAGACTTTTCAAAAATAAGGAAGCAAAACAACCAACCAGGGTGAGAAAACATTCATGATACCATTTGGAAAAACATAACCATTACAGTTTACTGTTCAATACCTTCCTGATGGCTTGTGGTGCAAACAGACTTGACAAGTGGGACAAGAGAGCCCCAGGCCCCCCCCCCTCCTCTGAGGCCAATTGGGGGTCACAGGGTAACATGGATTTAAATAAATAATTTATTCATATTTACATGGTACACTGTAAGAAAAATGAAGAATTTGAAACTGGAACTTGGTGATATATTTGTCTACAAGGACTTATCTGACTATCAAAGGCCCAGGGCATGAAAGTAATTTCAAAGAGACTGAGGGACCGTGCCATTCCACCTGGTCAGGATCTATTTTCGATGTCCCCATCAAATTCTAAGTTACACATCACAACTAATAGTTTATATGTATGTCAAGTACAGATCCAGATCAGATTCTCCTGTCTTACTAGACAGAAACTAAGAGCGAGACATAACTTTGTGTTAACATTGTTTTGCATTTATGGTAAGGTCTTTGCATTTATGGTAAGGTCTTCTCTCAAGGAAAACCTGGAAATACAGTACCAACAGTTTTGTGTTCAAATATACTGCTTTGTATCTCTACATTTGTGTAGCAGCTCGGTCAATCTGAACAACATTTAGCTATATGTGAGACTAGACAAATGATTTTGCAGTTCGCCCATAGGTCAAGATTTACGGTATGTGAATATTGCACTACTGGCACCGAAGAATCATTTCACAGACTAGGGATCCAAGGTGTGTGACAATTTAGTGAATCAGTGTCAAGAAACTTGTCTGCGTAATAAAGTAACATTTATTTAATAAATGAAACAAGGAACCAGGCATAGCAAATGTGTTTGAGTAATGAAAACGGGTACTTACGGCATTGTAAAACTATTACGATTAAAATAATTAAATACTTATATATTGACCACAAAAATGCATTTGAAATGAAACCTACTCAAGGTCTGCATTTAAAGGGTGACATAAGGAAGAACTTTCATCCTGACGTGTCATAGGTCGAGAAAGAGTACCTTACTAATTACATTTTCTTTAGCTAATTCAGTCTTTAAGACAAGTACTGTAGAATTCAACTCTGCTAAATCACTGCAGCGTTAGTGACGACTAGACTCCTCGGAGTAGATGTAAATGTAATCCACTGGTTTATAACTTCTAACAACTTACCGAAACATGTTCTATTAAATCATCAATATTATACATTCCATTATAAACACAGTCAAACCAATCTCTAAATCTGCCAAATCCAGTGTGTTACTTTTGTGTAAGTAAATGATCACACAATCGTGATGAATTAATTCTTTTGCCAAAAATTAGGTCGGGTCGGTATTCAGAGAGAATCCAGCCAATGAAACTTCAGACAGTATAACATTGTTGTTTCATGTCACTCTCTGGCATTCTTGCAAACTTGTTTTTCGATGTTCTGCAAAATATCAAATTTATTTTATGCCAGGTTACGACATCTATGAATTAGGACCCCCAAGAATGTGAATGTTAACGACTCAGTCAACAGCAACATGAGTGAAAATAAGGGAACCTTAAAGAATGCCTAAGGGAAGTATATCATTGAAGGTACTACAGGTATAAATGAATATTTGATATATTCAGATTCGATGTCTCCTTGGATGAATCCACAGACGGATGGAAGAACTGTACCAGGGTAGTTGGGGGTACTTGATGTATTTATAGGAACGTAAGGGTTAATTACAGCCCGTACATTTAATAATTAGGTAATAGGTTCCTTGACAAATTTGAAGATACATCTATACCAAGATATTCATTCTTCTATAGGGTGACACATATCTCCTTAATAAACCAACTCCAGTGCAGTTATAGCAGGTTTCAGGATTAAAATCTAAGGCAGTTTACTTCATTATCACTAAGATCTTTAATGTAAAAGTACCGTTGTTTCTTTGTTTAGGGCTTTGTTTGTTTTTTGGTAGCAGTACTGTAGTTACTTCAATTATCCTCTTTGGGAAAACTTCTCATTAATAGGAAATATACTCACTCATTGAACGTTTATTGGCCCAACAAACAATGAAGGTATTTAATAGTGTGATATAAAAGCCTACCGTGTAAGTCTTTTGTTGTTTTTTCAAAGGTTATTTCTTCTCCAAATGTTCTGTCATTGAATTACAAACTTTGTTCCTGTTTGATAAATACTGTCATCACTGTGTATTCTTTTCAGAATGACTCATGAAGTTGAAGGCGGGTCAAACCTTGATGACTGCTTGTACCGATTAAGTAAGGGTAAGAATAACTTTACTGATCCTTAAAAGGAAACTACAGTGCTCGCAAATCAAATGAAATATAAAAGAATAAGAAGTAAAACTAAAAACCAAGAAAAAACAGCAGGCTGTACAGAAATGGCAAGAAAGAAAATCTAACGTTTATAATTAATATTATGACTTTTAATAGCCTGAGAAATGAAAGATAAAGGATGGCGGGTTTTGGTAACAGAAGAAAGCTGCCACTGCGCGGGATTACTTGTTTCACAAGGTGTGCAAGGAGGGGGTGGTTACTGTCAGTCTAAAGGGACCCCAGCTTGCTACAGTACGTACAAGGCAGTGGTAAACACAGTCCACCTCCTCCTGTACCTCACCAATCACCCCTCCTGCCCTTCAGTGCTCATTGCAATGAAAACTATGTTACAATGTACAAACAAACAAACTATTCACATGATGCTTTTTACGTAAATCAGATTATTTAGGCAGACCACTAGTTCCACAGAGCTTGCTTATTGCTGATCTGTACTCTCTAAATCTTTGAATATGAAACAACTCAACCAAGGCTAATCAAGATCCATAAACTGTACACAGTAACTTTCAAACTCATTCAGATAACATTTGTCCTTATGAACAACATTGTCATAATCACTCGAATAGGCATTAGAAATCATGAATATTGCTGAAACTCCCACCAAAATCCATCAAAGATTGACCATTTTACAAGTCTTTTCTTAATAATAGTATATTTAAAAAATAAACATTATAAGCTAATTATGCACATTGATGATGTAAAGGGAGTGACTGCCTAATTTTCTGTTCAGGTTTTAACCTCTAATGACCTTCAACAAATTATAGATTTGTTGCACATCATGAGGTATCTTTGGTGCAAATCTAAAAGCTTCCTTGAAGTTATTATTTTTCTTCAGATAGAGTTGACAAACATATTCAGACTTTGACCTCTACTGACCTCAAATGGCAACCAATCAAAAGCCCTATCTTTTTTTAACTTCTTCTTCTTTGTCTACAGTAGGTCGTAGTCACCATCCATTTAACACGACTGGTGTTCAAAAAGAAGAGATGAAAGTGGAACTTTATGTGTGATTGAATTGTTTTTACAGCTACAGTTTCCTTGAGTTGACGACTTTCAATAGGTACTGTGTAATTACATCAATACTTTTACTTTCGCTACAGGGCAAGTTATCAGAAAGAAAACAAAGCAAAATACGATACATGTGATACAAAACTAGCAAAACAAAGCACATAACACTACTGATAGTAAATTAAACAAGTCTCTATGGAGTGGTTTTAATAGTAACAAAAACTAGATTTATATCCTCTCAGTAAAGCCAAATTTAGTTAAGGAAGCAAATGCACGTACACTAACTACAGGGTAATTTTTCTAAATAAACTTCAAAACAAACACAGGGCATAATATTTCCAGCATCGCTTTGCAAAATGCTACATATGCAGAATGGTCAAGTTGCTATACTAGTGTACCATTGTACAGCAGTTTTCTACACAGGGTACTATAGCATTCAAGGTGAGAAAAACTCAGTCTTCGAAAATGCTACACAAAATTTGAAAACAAAATCATTACCAAACACAAGCAGGACTTTGTTTTTTCATTACGAAAACAGAATACTGGCATTTTAACTTGAGCTTCAAGACCAGCTATGGCAGATGGCAACTCAATTTAACTATATTACATCATCCATAATTGAGTGTAGTGATCAGGTTCACAAAATTAGTGACGGCTAAATTTCCTTTAATACTCAAATGGACCCTGTAATGAAGATCACACATTCTAACCGATCAACTTTGGATGATAAATCATGTCATTTGATTTGCCAATTTTACAATTACTAATATATATTGCAGATTTCATCTGGCGATTCATGCGATTGCCAACTCGTCAGCAACCTGATAATTAACAAATGATGATGTATTATAAAATCGGGTTCAACTTGTTCAAGCATAACAAAATCTTACTTATTAATCATCGCTTTTTGAAATATCAGAGATACATCAATACTATTACTTTACTTTTAGAACATTTCAGAGTTTTGTAGGTCGTAGGAAATGAATGGTTAGGCTGAAATTGCAACCTTGAAAGTATGGGTTAGATCCCATAATGTCTTCTGTTTGTATTCTCATTAGCATACAATTTCCTATAGACTAGCAGAGAGACACTGCAAGTGAAATATTTTTTGCTTTGATACTTTAAATGGTCTAGGCATAGTAACATCTAATTTGGCATTACCATTTTCCAAAAAAACATTGAATTCCCCAGCACTGATGATATTACTTTTATGGGGGAGGGGGGGGCAGGGGATGATGAACTTGAAATTTTGAAGCCTAGATTCATTTGATTGCATGAAGGAATTAAGTAGTTCTTTACATGTGACACAGAGAAGTTTGTTAATACTTTTAGAAGTATGACTATCAGTTTCTAGCTTTTGTAGTTTGAATTGACTCAAAAATTTACCTGAGATCTTGATTTTTTTTCTTCAATTTCCAATGTTTTCTTAACCTTCAGGAGTTGCAATCATCCTAGAATGTTGCAAAGGATATGTATATATTTCTCTTCCTGATTTGCAGAGACTTTGACAGAAAAAGTGATTGATACTAAATTAAACAGGCCTGGGTTAGCATAACGTGCGTCTGTGCAGCACAGCTTCTGGGCCTCAGTAATTATTATTTTTAACCTAACGTTTAAGCCTACCTTAGCCTGACCTAAAAGTTAATGGTTACACTGAGGGTTACAGCATTGTTACGAACGCAATGTTTTAGCCAGAGACGCAGAATCTTCAAATTGCTTGCATCGGGGCAGACACATGCACAAACATTTTACTAGAGAAAAAAAAACCAAGTACACACAGTCACAAACAGGCCAATGCAAAATATTACAAAACACATTTTTGAATGAACATCTTTCTTTCTTTCTTTCCAAAAAACCACAATTTGTTCTGAAAGAACCAAAATTACTTCTAATCCTACAGTTGATTGAATTTGTTTGAAACATATAAATCATAACAATCAACCGCAACGTACAGGGTTAACAACATTTCCATTACAGAGATTTTCATGCTAAAAATAGTCAATGATGCTTTTCCAACTTTCCCATGATTTGATCGGTTAATAGTCCCTTACCCATTTTCTGCAGACTTTCTTGCATCTGTAGTGCTCATCAACACAAAGTATGCACCTACCTGTACTTGTGACGTTACTTTCCCGTGTACAAATAGTCAAGTTTGTGGTATAGGCTATCATATGTGTACACTGAAATATCATAATATTAGGCCTTGTTGTCACATACAGTATGTACATTTCGACAACAAGCGCTCATGGTACGAAGATGAACTTGAATTGATTCTGAAGCTATCACCTAATATTGAATCATTGTTTGATCAGAAAATGTTATGCGTTGAGATGATCTATGCATTTTGTGGGAAGGTAACACCTCTGATACTGAAAAGGATTTTTTCCTCGCACAGTATGTACCTTACCTCCGCATTGAGAGTTGCTAATTAATGTAAAATGTGCATTAATACATTAGTAGTTTTTGTTGCAAACTTTATCACGGTCCCATTGACCACATGCTTCAGTCAATTTTTTGGGAGCAACATTCGTGTCTAAACTACTGTACTTCATGCACGGTCAGAAGTAGCCATTGAAGTTTGATTTTTATTTCAATTGACATGACGTACAAAGTTATTTTCATAGGCCTAATGAAATTTTCGTGGAGCTGGTTGTTTACAAACAATGCAAAGAGCCCAGGGTAAATGTTGGATCAGGTTTTGCGCATGTGTAGTTGAAACTCTGAAGTTCGAACAGGCCTATGTACATGCAGTGTTAAACTGTGTGGAATTTAGCGAGAGATATATGCACACCATAGGTACAGGGATTTCTAAAGAGTTGGTTGTTGGAATCGCCGCAAGGTCAAAGCACGGCTCTACGGCGAGTAGGGAAGTAAAGGGCGGATGAAAGAGGGCCTGGGTGTAGAAAATGGTTGAAAGGGCAGGGTGAGTAAAAAGAGGGGCGGGCCGGGCCCCCCCCGCCCGTCAAACAGCGAAGCTAGGGCACTGGGCCATCTGCCCAATATATTGTGTAGAACATTCACACAGTATGGGCAGTGATACCATTGCATCTTTACAACTACACTAGTAAAAGTAGGTGAATACAACAACGCAATGGTATTTGATTGGTGACGTAAGCATTTTCTACGGGACGTAAACTTTTTGGGTGACTTGCTTCCCTGGGACACAACTTTTTTGCTCTTGTAACATTACTGCATTACCAGACGTCTAGATTTTTCCGACAAGTCCTCTCTTTACT
>JXUT01146662.1:0-13295 GCA_000934455.1 Apostichopus parvimensis | reverse complement strand
CTCTCTTTCTTTCCTTCTGAGTGTAATTGACTTCTACAATTTGAAATGAGACGATACATTGAGAGGATGTCACTTCAGTATTTCCTCTGATTTTGAATATCTACTCCTTTGCAATGGCTATTAAATTTCAAGACAACAAAATAACTGTGTATCTGTGAAATTAACCATAGTAAAGGTTCTTCAATTAGTGATAAATTAACATGTTCAATCTAAACTTGCTGCTAGTAAACCTTCCCAGAGATAAATATGTACCTATACAGAGATATGTTTCTGTCCATTTTACCTTCAGTTCTCGATGATGCTGCGGACAGTAGCGATGATGAAGATGACAGTTCCATGGATGCAATGGATGGAGACTCCTCGGATTCTACGGACGTGGCCGACTCGACTAGAGCCAATCCTTCCATCAGCGTGTCCCAGATCAGGACCAGACTGAGGACGTACTCACGCAGGGTTTGCTCCCAGGTGTTGGAGTTACCAGATGGTGTTGAAATCATTAAAGCTAGTCCTGCCGCTGGTCACCTGAGCTCATCATGTATTTATCCAGCCTGCGCTGCTCCTTACCTGTTGAGCACGGCCTGCTCTGACGGTAAACTTCGCTTTTGGACGTGTCACATGGAGGAGGGCAGTAATACTGGGTCCCCGACGAACGAGAGAGGGCCGTCCTCTCTGGAATCGGATGGCTCCTCTGGGCCGCAGGCTGTGGATGATAGCTTGGCGAGAGCCTGTTACAAGTGGGAGCAGTGGGAGTTAATAGTCAGAGAGGATACTAGGAGTGTTTTGAAGGTCAAGGGCAAACCGATAGCTGTCAGCTGTGCATACAATGGCAGGATAGCCTGTGCGTACAGGACGGATTCTTCCACTGGAGATGGCAGAATCCCCCTGGAAGTCTCAATCCATGAATGTGAATCGACCGGTGGTTCTGAATGGATTCACGAGGATACCATCACTCTGGGAAGACTGAACCTCGACAAGATGGACGTCAGCCCCGACAACCATACCCCAACTCCTGCAACTGAAATGGGATACAAGACCATGAAAAGAAGTTCAAAGGTAGAGGATTTCCTCAGCCTCTCAGACGATCAGGACGACAGGGGAGGTCATCAGAGGGGGCTAGATTCCCTTGGTAGTGGTGGAGGGATGCATGCCAGTAAGCTTCCTGTTCAGCTAGCTTGGGCCTCCAAGGAAGATGGCTCCCATCTCTTGACTGTTGGGTTAGGGTCAAAGATCACCATATTTACACCTAATTTACACGAGGATGAAGATTGCAAATCCAAGTGGGTACCTTTGGCAAGGGTGAAACTCACTTGCGTGGACGGGGTCACCCCTTTCAGTAAGATGCTCTCCTGGGTCAGAGCTGGTATTCTCGTAGTGGGTCTGGAAAATGAAATGCATGTGTACTCTCAATGGGGTAACCCAGAACAGAGGAAACAAGCCATCTCATCATCGAAGAGGAAAGCTAAGAAGGATGAAGCAGCAGGATCTACTCTGGGATTATCTCGGAACGAGTCCTTCATTTCAGTGAACCTTCAGTCGCTTCCAATGTCGAGGTCCGAGAGAGAACAGTCCTACAACGATGTGACGCAACTTGCGAAAGATGCTCCAGACTTAGGCAAGACAGACCCCGGCATGGATGAGGAAGAGGTAGATGACGGACTCTTTGAAAACTCGTACAAGTCCTGCCCAGTCTTACCCCAGTACCACCCAGTACAGCTGATGGGGCTAATGAACTGTGGCAAAATCAACAGGGTCAATGCAATCCTTTCTCATCTGGTTCGATGTATCGCAGGAGACGACACGGTCCAGCGTGCAATCTCTCACGGAGACACCGCCAGCCAGCAGAGTTCCCTCGATCTTGAGGAGGACGACCTCAAGGCATTCTCTCGGTCTCTAACGTTATCTACGAGTCCGGTCGAGTCGCAACCCAAAGAGATGCACAGCGTGGATTACATCGAGCTGGTGTCCGTACCGCCCCTTCCCCTCTACGCCCTCCTCGCAGCTGATAGCTGTTCATCGCCAATGCTGGAAGAAGCCAGTAGAGATCGCACCAGTAGCATCTCGGCCGACTATGACCAACCCTCCACGGTCAACGCTCAAGATTACTCCAAGCTGTTTGCCTCTGGGTTGGAGTCGCCACACTTATCCCCGGATATGTTTGATACACCCAACAAGGAGAACCACAACAGTGACACCATCCGAAGAAAGATGAACGACCCGTCGTATTTTGGACCCGGACAAGCTAAGCTACTGGCCAACTATCTGACCCGTATGCATCTACCCGGTCTGTCTGGTCAAGACCAGATGCATCTCTTAGCCCTGGCAGATACACTGGCTACAACTAAGACTGAGATCACCACTCGAGGCACAGGGACGGCTGTCACAGCTATCGGCAGGGAAGGGGCTGGTTATGCTGATCTAGACAACATGGACAATTCACATGCAGGTGAGTTAATATAAATGTATTGTTACAATAAGAGTTCAACATTTTCATGACATGCTTTTCTTTTTTTTGTAAACTTCTAGTGCATTTTATTGTATTTATTCACTGCATCTTTCTGCATGTGGTTGTACTGAACTAAACATCTGAAGCAGGAGTACATCTGATCACTTCTATACTTCCAATCCGCTATGAATATCTCTCTCTTTGTGTTTTTTTATTTCCCTTCCTCAGGGGAAACTTTGGATGAGTGTGGTCTTCGATTCCTTTTGGCTATGAAGTTCTACATGGGATTACTCAAGTCATTGCCACTACCCCAACAGGTGCTTAATCTCTTATTTAGTTAGTTTAGTGTTTGATGTCAAAGCAGTGTACAAAAGTAGAGTTGTACTTAGGCCTCATGTAGTGATATATTTAATAGTATGTGGTTTGTCATACTGACAGGATCTCAGTGCAGAATAACATACAGAATAAACATGACAGAATAAACATGACTTGCTCACACTGAAGAGAGATAGACAAAGGACCCCGCAATGATGCATGGAAGATGGCTACAGACTACTCGGCTGTGATTGGATAACAGAGCTTTTTGAGGAAAGACTCTTTCCACACAATGATGATTTATGTCATAAGTGCATAATAGCTATGGTGCAGATCATATGATGTATAATGTGTTTTCTTCAGAAATTGTCTAATTTTATGCTGGTCTTAATTATTTTCCATTATATGGCAAGTAACCACCATCTGGATGGCCATCACTCTAGGTTTACATTTTGTAATAAAAAGTTTGGTTTCATACATTTCTTACTTTGCAGCAAAACTTAAAGAGACAGGGATTAGTTTCATCTCATTTCATCTGGGCATTTCACTCTGAAGCTGAAGAAGAACTGCTCTCCCTCTTACCCAGTATGCAGAAAGGAGAACCCGTCTGGGATGAACTCAGGGCCATGGGGGTAGGATGGTGGGTTCGTAACAACACCACCCTCAGGAGATGCATCGAGAAGGTTAGATCATGTTGATTTGTCAAATGGTGGCATTGGGGTGAAAATTAGGGAAAGTCATTTGATTATCATCAGTTCCGAAATCGTAAAACGTAAAACCAGAAGGACATTTGAAAGAGGAAAAAAGGAAATTGCTGAGGGTGTATGCTTATATGAAGACACCTACTGGTATCTGTTAATGTCTTTGATGAGTAACTTCATAAATTGTTAGTTAAGATGTAATTAAGGTAGTTTTATGTGTTTCAATATTGTACAATCTAGCAGTTGGACTGATCAATATCACCAACAAACAGTTCTTTTTCTTCGTGGACCAGAACTGGGGAAAAGTCACTGGATTAAAGTTACTGTCTTGTGGTTACCGTTAGATTTATAACTCTCATTTTACGTTTGGAAGGTTGGTCACACTGACAGAAGATATAATAAATAATAGTTATAGATATTAAAGTGCTGTTATCATGAAATAAAACATGGTCAAGAGCACTGTACAAAAGAACCAATACCTGGAATATAAAATAACCAAACTTAAGAAAACCTAAAAGTAATAACAACAGCAATAATAGTAAAAAATTATATGAGACAGGGTTATAAACCACAATAAAGAACATAAAAATATAAATATACATAAAAATGGGCACAGTAATGTGAATAAAACAACGAATAAGATAGAGAGAGAAGCTCTGACCACTAGGGATGACATTCCATTTAAAGGTCAATAGTAACATGTAGAATCCGTTAACCATTCATCACTCACGTAGCCAATGTTTCTTCTCGGTTAGGTCGCCAAGTCTCAGTTTCAGGCCAAGAAGAACCCTCTGGATGCAGCTCTGTTCTATTTGGCGATGAAGAAGAAAACTCTACTCTGGGGTCTCTTCAGGTAGAAACACTTTACCCCCCATGCCCCCCCCACCAATAACCCTCCCAATTTAGAATAAGAAGCAGAGGAAGGAATGGGAATGTTGTGACCTTCATCATTTTATTCAAGGAGAAAAGATTTGAATGATTGTTTACAGAGATAGAGTTTAAGCTATTTGATGTTCAGTATTAATTTAGAATATTTAATAATCATCATATAACATTTCTGATTGTAGAAAGTACTCTTGTAGGTTCAAAAAGTAAGATTTTCAAGGAAGGACTTTGATCTGTGCTTTTGCTCATATCTTTGTCTTGCAAATTTCTTCCTGGCAAAGAAATGATTGGCTAGAATAATTCTAAAATCGACGATCAGTATCAAAGTCCTTTCTGCCCAATGGTTTCTGGTTTTTTAGCCTATCTAGCCTAACAGTTTCATTGGTCTTTTCAATCTTTTAATTATTTTTTATTATAACTGCTAAGTCAGCATCTGACAGTCTGTTTCTGAAATTTCTTAGACTTGTTATTAGTTAAGGTGTGTGGTCGGTATGTACTTCATCAACGAAGTTTGGTTCTTGATCTTGATAAATCCACAGATCCATCCGAGACGAGAAGATGACCTCGTTCTTCAGAAACGATTTCAAGAAGGAACGTTGGCGGAAGGCGGCCCTGAAGAATGCATTTGCTCTTCTTGGGAGACAACGCTTCGAGCATGCCGCTGCCTTCTTCCTCTTAGCTGGGTCCTTAAAGGATGCTGTGGAGGTGTGTCTGAATAATTTAGGAGATATCCAATTGGCAATGGTTATTTCCAGACTGTATGAGGAGGACCTGGAGATGCCCAAAGCGCAAAAGAAAATCATATATGAGGAGGTTCTGGGATGTGATCTTTCTGGAAAACCGATAGAGAATCAATTTCCTCATAAGGACCCATTCATGAGGAGCATGGCCCACTGGTTACTAAAGGATTACATCCAAGCGTTGGATACCCTCCTGGTACCGCCGTCACAACTAACCAAGGATTGCGAGCTGAATGGACAAGCAAGAAATAGACCAGACGTCTTCAACTTTTACAATTACTTGAGAACTCATCCTCTGATCGTCCTGAGGCAAACGGTCGGTTCTGAGGACGCTCTTACCGTGTCGAAAGTGTTAGCAAAGGCATCGGTGCTTGACGGAGGGACAGCTGATGATGAGATAACACCCGAAGAGAGAAGGCTTTTCTTTGCCACGGCTCACATGCATGCATCAGCTGGTTGTCCCTTGCTGGCTCTAGAGGTACTCTCTCATCTTCCAAAGGTACGTCAAGGAAATTCCGAGATAACCTCGAAAAAGACTAACGGACAGTTGATCTCATCGGGTACTATCGATGAGGGCTTCATCAGTAAAAGCACCACAGGATCGTCTTTCAAAGAAACTACGGCCGATTTGGATTGGAGTAAACCGGTCGGGTTGACCAATGGAGGCGGGGGCAGTGGTGGTGGTTCTATAATGGACGTAGATTGGAGTCAGCCTGTTGGCGGTAGATTTGATGAAAAACTGGAGTTAGATTGGGGGGATGAGTCGGGGGATAATGGTAGTGACGATGATGGTAGTGGTGACGAAGATAAAATGGCAGTGGCAGGCAAAGACAAAGATGAGGCTGCCAAAGTAGATCAGGAGAGATTAGGTGGCGAGGTAGAGGGAGAACTGTCGGACATCATGGCACAGCAATTAAAATTCACATGTTGTCTGAAGGTGATGATGGAAGAGCTAAGAACGTTAGCCACCGGTTTTGAAGTCCATGGTGGTCAGTTGAGGTACCAGCTCTATGTCTGGTTGGAGAGACAAGTAGAAACCTTGAAACTTCTGTGCAATTACGGCCCTCTCGTCCAAGCACCCGACGAGAGGATGGAGGAAGAGGACGACTATGACGGAGACCTGGAGAACGATCCCGCATCTCTCCATGAAATCATTCAAGCAAGGAGGACAGACTTTGAGGATAAGAGGCAGAGAGCCGTCAGAAGGAAAAGATGGCTCCATGACAACCATCATTTAATTAGAACCATTGTCAATTACAGTCTACTGTATGGCCAAAACGGGGGAGGGCTTGCATCAGTTTGCATGGAGTTGGTGCTTCTGATGCAGGAGGTGCAACAAGAGACTAAAGTAGCCCAGCAGTTATCCTCTCCTCTCCCTCTACCAACCACTCTGCCTCTTCTTTCAGCCAGTGTGGCTAGCTCCAAGACAGTCGTGGCCGACCCAGTGCTTCATTTGAGGCACCTCATCCATAGTATCCTTCTCACAGTCTTGGATTTCACCGCTCCTCCCAGTCCACAGAGGAAGGCGTCCACATTGCCAGTGTTGTCATCTCTGAGTGCTGCACTCTCTGCATGTATATACCAAAGTCTGTGTGACAGCGATACCTACAGCTCTACTGTCAGCAAATCCAAAGCTGCTGGAATGGACGTATACACCGGTGGCAGTGCTAACGTCCTCTACAGAGTCGGTAATCTTGTGAGTGTGAATCGCAAAAGGAGGGTGCCCAGCGGTGACGTTCCACTAACTGTTTCTTCCCAGCCGAGTAAATGGCCTGGTGAGTTGTTGAGTTGATAGCTAATGTAGGTTATGAAAAAGGGAGGACATTTGTTTTGCTGAGAATTGTCAACCAGAGTTGATGGAATGTGTCAGTCTGGCTGGTATGCATGGTGGGTACGGTTGGGGAGACTAGTATCGCAATATGTCAATGACATGCAAAGCATCAGTGGATACTTTCTCATTTACTTTAGTTTAGTCATTTTGAAATATAAGTTACCATTAAAGTCTGAAATTTTCTCCGCTGCAGAGTGCGAGGGCATTAGTCACCAGTGGAGTAATGACATGAGCAGTGGTAGCATAGATGTAAATTTCAGTTCTTGACAATACTGTTGGGTTTGTTTTTAGTTGCTTCGGCTTCTATATGTAATTTTAAATGTATAGATTTCATACAGTCACAAAATAGTTAAATGAATGTATGTTATAACAAGAAGTAAAGGATTGGGTGGGGTAGGGGTGGTCATTGGGCGGTGAACATTGTTTTTCCACATAGTACACACTCCCATGTTGTGAGTAAATATTACCATACGTACAGACTCCTCTGTCTTTTTCATTTATATGTCTTGCCTTTCATATGGAAATAATTGTTGTAATAGTTGTTATTTTTGTTTCATATTAGGTGATTAAAGGAGGTTTACTTATGTAAAATTAATTTACATATTTGAAAACTTTCTGTTTTAGGTAAGTAGTTTCTTACAAACTTTTTTCCTCATTTTAGGGGTGGCTACTCTACAAGCATTGTTATCCAGTGAGAAAGACAGTGACCTCCCCCCTATGAATATTCAACTATGTGAGGGCCTGTTATCCATCTACATGAGTCTCTTTGTCCGTGCCTTGTCCACGCACAATACAAATGAGCTGTACAGGCTGATGGGGCACAGGCTGAACGAAAGACTCTGGGCATCAGTCTTTGGAGGAGGGGCAAAGGTCAGAGAGAGGAAGCAAGCAATGGGTAGGTTAAAATATGATCCATACATTATTAACTTGATTGATGGAAAGTAAGATGATATGATGTAAATGAAAAATGTTTTTTTCATTGTTAGGACTATGCTTGTGTCACTAAAAGTGATATATAGCTAATACGGTTGATCTGCAAAGGATATGCTTTAGGATCTGTGAGATATTCTCATACTTAACATGAATTTTGGTGTTTTCCATAAAAAGAGAAAATAAGACAGTATTCTGAGCAAGGTCTTCAACATCTTAGAACTCAAGCTCTTAGCAACAGCAAATATATTTCCATGCTGCTTACAAGTTAAAAGGTTAAAAGTTGGTTGTGTGTGCTACCTGCTAACACTTCTAATGTATAACCTAGACCATGGATCTAAACAGGTAGGTCATTCCTTTGAACTCTGGGTGAATAGTTAAATATTGCTGTACAGTGCAGTCTGGCAGATAAGCTCTGTAAATTATCGGCTGTCTGAATTATGCTAGATAAGAATTATTTCACAGCTGTTAGATTTACCCTTAGAATGATCCTACAGAGAAAAAGTACAGTTAATAGAGATAAACCTTATTTTGATTTTTCCTGTGTTGGATCTGGATGTTGACAGTTTCTCTCGTTTTGCTTATTCATGCTTTGAAAGACGTCTTTGACAAAAAGGTTCAGCTAGCCTCTTTTATTCTTGTCAGAGGTTTGGATCGTTATGCCATAGTTCTACAGGCGAAGTTCTTTCAGTGTCCTTGGTATTTGTCAGAGATGATGTGACAAGCCTTTTAGAGTCTGAAGTGTGTTAATGGTGAATCTGATGCTGATTGAATGTAAATAAGTCAAAGGACTCAAAGTGTCAGTCACAGCAGCGATACTGTTCTGATGAATAGCAGGAGTGACTGTATCGATCGGTAACACTACATTTAGTTTTTAATTTCGCTCTAGCTCAAAAGACGGTCCCGGTCAATAAGTCCGTCAGCCAGCAGCGTAACAAGTACACACTCAAATTGATGGGCAAGGCTAGCAGCGGAAGGAATCCGACTTCAATGTCCGAGGAGAAGCCAGTACAGAGGGAGGTCTTCATTGCTCCCGAGACCAGCATCATTGATTACTTCATGGTCAAGGTGAGTCTGAAGAAGGTGGTAGGTTGGTTGCTATGGTGATGAGTAAGATGTTGCTATGGGTGGTAAGTAGTATTTGATGCAAAACCTCTTGATTTGTTGACTTCCTCACGAAGCAGTTTTGTCTCATGATAAAGTAATGCTGCTCTTAGACTAACTTTGTTTTCACTTGTTCACTGTTTTGCTCATTTTTAAAGCATTTCTGTTACCAACGGAGCCTTTATTTTGTACTAATTCTTTCCAATTCAAAATCCAATTTGTTACGTGTTGATGTAATTCGTTAACACATTCATTCTTTTTCCTTTAAAACAACAAAACAGCAGTAAATTATGTCATATTTAATGAAGAGTACATTTATAATGTTACTTCAATAATACTCTTGATATTGTGTTTGTTCTAGCCGCACATTGAGGCCATGCAGGGAGACATCGACTTTGACTCAGAGGCCAGCGATGACAGTTCTCTAGATGACTACTACGACGACGACGACGATGATGATTACGAGGGTGCCTACAAAGGGAACTCTCTGGCAGGAGGAGGCACCAATCAAACAGAGGGGTGTGACCAGTACTCAGACCCTACATCTTACAGCTGGTGTCTGATGAGGTACACAACAGTACGACTGGCCCTACAGAAACTACAGGTATTCTTACCGTCGGTCGGGATTGAATTAGCAGGTAAGAGGTTGAACTTTATTTCGGCTGTCCTACGTGGAAGAAATATATGTTATCTCCAGAAAAGGCATGCTGAGACTAGGAACAGATCTGTTGATAGTGTTATCCTGGGGTAGGTTGGTTATGTAATAACCTCTCCTCCCCCCTGCCCAGTTAATCAACCCTCCCACAGTTAAATCAAGCCCCTCCCACTTAATCAACACTCCCCTCCCACTTAATCAACACTCCCCCACTTAATCAGCCCTCCACTTAATCAACACTCCCCCCATTTGACCTTCCCATCCGTCTGATCACTACTAGCTACATTGGTTAACGGGTTCTGCTCGTCACATATATTCAGATTCAAAACCCAATCAGGAACCCAGATTTTACTTAACCTTCGATCCAATGACTGGAGTCAAACCAGAAATATTGATTACCAATGAATCCTACTCGTACGTCAGGCCCAATTGATACTGTTACTGTAAGGTTTCTTTAATCAATTTGCCAGGATCTCTCAAGCGTGTCGTGATGAATTCTCTTTTCCTTGACAGAGCTTCCAGTGGCCTCACCGATACTTCATTCCATTCTCAAGTTGTTAGAGCAGTGGCAGAAGGCTCTAGTGGATAGGTTAGACCTGTTTGCTGGTCCACCGGCAGAGTACCTACAACAGTGTTACATGGTATCACCAAACCCGACCATGTCAGGCCCATCCATCTTGAGATACAAAGGTCTCCTCGAACCATCAAATACTCCTTTCACGTAAGTAATAACCCCTGCGGCAGAAAGTAAGCTACGATTTAAATTCTCTCACAGGGCAGCGTCTTTGAAGTTTTGTTCGTAAACAGAATGTGGTATGATAAGTTTGTGTTTTCATAAATGTGTTTTGCTGAGAAGTTAGTTAGTGAAAGGCTCCCTAGAAATAACATATAGTTGGCAAAAGATTGTCCATTTGAAGTCGTTTTTTTTTATGTCTCAAAGACCTCTTCTAATGAACGGTACTAGAATTGTTGAAACTTCAACTTTAATAAAAATGTGACCGGTTATTGGGCTGTATGAACCTGTCAGAATACATCGTTGTCTTGAACTGCTTAAACTTTCAAGATTTCTCTCTGTGAGTGATTCATTTTTGTTGACAACTTTCCTTATCATATTTCTCACTTTAGCGGAACCAGTCAAGCGGTCAGATCCGTTCAGAGGTACTGGAACTTCCTGGTGAGACAAGAGGCAATCCAGGACGTATTCATTAAGTACATCTTTGAGAAGAATAAGACAGACGAGGTGAGATATCGTCCCATACTTTAGAAAATGGAAAAAGATATCTTACAAGTTTGTTGTAACTTGGCCATTTTATTCATCTGATTCAGAAACATCTGTCGTTATTAAATGGAAATATTGTAATGATGAACATGATGGTCTTGAAGAAGAGATAAAATACCCACCTGGTGTGACTCTGTGTTGCTATGGAAATGGCTGGAAATTTTTATGGAATCTTAACCAGCTGATTAGTATTTTTCCTCTTCTCCTCAACATGTTTATTTTATTTTTATTTTCATCTATCAAAGTAGAGAGCTTTAATATAAATCTTCATCCTTTAAAGGTTATCAGCATCGTAACTTCAGTTGATTTTCCCAACAAGATGTCTGCCGTATGGACTATAACAGGATTCAGCGCTGGTTACAAAATATCAATATTTGCCTCCTCAATTTTCTCCTCAATTAGTGTTCATGTAATAAACAAACTTGGGACTTGGCATCAGCTACCATCACACCAGAAATATTAGTTTGAATTGCATATTAGTCATTGTTTTATCACCTAAAGTTCTTATTAAAATCATGTATTTTGTCCTTAAATCATTTGATGAGGTATTCACTTGAAGCCTAATTTCCTCCCTACATTCAGACCGATTCTGCCATCTATACCGATAGCGGATCGGAGAGCCGGTCCAAGGCTCCACGCAGCGGAAAAGTCAGAATTATTCACAAGGAGCAGGATAGGATACCAGCTTTCTGTTTTAATCAGGTGAGTTTTCCTTTAATAACAAAAAAATTATTTAAAAGGAAGAAGGCAACATATATATTTTGTATTCTTTAGAAGAAAAATTATGCCAAAATTTCATTCTACTAGATTCCATTCCACGTAACCTTAAAGCTTGCACTGTACATGGTTTTGTCATCAGGATAAGCTTTGTATTATCCAACGTTCAATCTCTTCAGCTGCTTCATATGTTATCTTATGATGCACAACTTGCAAGAAAGATTTTTGGGCTAACATTTTTTACTTCATATATTATCTTCAGTACATCCACTCTGTTTTATGCTCATGTATTATCCTTTATAATTTACTCTTCATAAGTTTATTTTCTTCTTTGTTTTTTTGGCATTTCACAACCCTTTTTATATTGAAGTGAATTTTACTTTTTGATTTCTCAATTTTGCCTGTGACTGTCGTGACGTGATACCCCTGCCATCATGAAGTATGACTCCCGTTGTTTGCCACTCGCCTCCAAACTTTGCTATCTGTTTCCCTCCGTCATAGGATTGTTCCCCGGGATGGGTCGATCTGGGAGGCACGGGAGATTAGCAAATAACCTCAAAACCTCCTTTTCATAAATTAAAAGCTCCCCATTTTAGTACCATTTTCCCTATTTTTTGTTGATTGAAAGGTTCCCTTTTGTTGAAGAATTAAAGAAATTTGTTATTGAAAAGTACCCTTTTGTTAATAAAATAAACTGGAATTTGTTGCATGGAAGGCATAGAGGATGAATTTAGTTGGAATGTTTTGAGGTAATTTTATGGTTTGCCCCCTCAAAAGAAAGTCACATGACCTTCTGTGCCTCAAAGTGTTCTCTCTCCCCTCTCTCCCCCTCCCACCTTCCACATTGATCCTTCTTCTGTGACCCGCAATCGTGCCACTCGGAAAGGTTATTCTGTTCACAAAGTTTCTGCTACATAACTATTCTGTTGAATATTCATAGATGTCAAAACAACAACCACATCAGTCTCAATCTCTCTTTGTATTAAACCTTTGACCCCCCGGTCTCCACAGGCTGATTGGCGTAATATATCCTTGAACGGTGAATTCAGAGTAGGTATTACCAACAGACAAGGCAGACTTGAATTGGAACCATCATTTATCACATACTTTGCTTTGCCTTCCTTCCTTCCTTCCTTCCTGGCTTTTTGCTTTTCATTGGTCAACATGAATGTTCATATCTTTCGTTGAATCACCTTTTTTTCACTCATTTTCACATCTCATTAGTAAAACATTCATCATTTCATTGGGAAGTATATTTTTTAACCATAAGATTCATTTGGTCATGTTTCATCCTTAGGTGTCACAAGTCTTAATGAAAATGATTATTCAGGAGTCAGCCATTCCACTGTGACATTTATAATCCACTTTGTGTTGTATCTCTTCTGTGTATTGTTCCAGAAAACCATATTCTTTGCTAGACTGCAGAGTTAACGATAACAGGTTTTAAATTATGATTGAACATTTTGTGGGGCAAGAGGAGTCAACCCAAGGGTTAAAGTCCTTTGAAAATAAAAAAAAAATATGTATATTTGTTTTGTATTACTTTGACAATAATGTCTTTAAGGTTTAAGGTTTCTTCCATTGATGACATTACCCTTGTAGAATGTCAGTTTCTGTGTGTAATATGAGCATTGGGTCTGTGTTATGCAACATGCAAGATAGACTAAACATAATAAACTTCTAGGTCTCTAATAC
>JXUT01146648.1:0-13676 GCA_000934455.1 Apostichopus parvimensis | reverse complement strand
CTTGAGAAACAGTTACATTATTTCATTGAGTTAGGTAGCCTTGAGAAACAGTTACATTATTTCATTGAGTTAGGTAGCATTGGCAGTTATTTATCATTGGCATGATATATTCACATTTTTGAACAGAATTTTGTCCATGGAATGGAACTAAATTGTTCAAACCTTTTCGAAAAATGCCTCGATGGATTCCATTTGATTGATAAAAAAATATACTTAACTTGTTTCAGGTTTCAATCATCTGTTTAAAGGTCATAACTTTAACTTACATACTAACCTAGTATTATGACCAGTTTAGGGGGGGGGGTCAGACCCAGGGAAAATGATATAAACTGGGCCCACTTTCATCGCACCATTTTCAACACTTCATGAAAGTATGATAAACTTGACAATACCTTATTCTTTATCACATATTTTCATTTATCCCATGCCTGTAGTCATACTATATCCCCTGATCCCCCCCCCCACTCATCATTCAAGTAACTGGCAGTGATGGTGCAGTTTCCTCTTTATGGGATATGTTGCTATATATGAAATATATCCCTCTTACCCAATTACTGGGAAATAGTCTAAATCATTAAGACAAAATGTTAAGTCTAGCTGTCCAGACAGAGTATACTTGTTGTGAAATAGTGGTTAGGTTTAGCATTTAAGCTATAAAGTGACTTTCTTAAAGTAAGCAGTAAATATCAAGCTGAGTGAGAATTTTGTCAGCTGCCCAAAAAAAAAAAAAAAAAAATTCTAGGTTGTGTATTTATGGACAAATATAGTGACCTGTCTTACATCAACATATGAACTCAAATCTACCACAACCCACTCCAAATTGGAAACATTTTATTATTGTGCCCCCATTGACCAACTATTAGGTCAATATCTACTTTCTCTTCCTTGTGAATCTACCATTCTGAAATCTGAATTCCTACACCTGTGTTTTTCTGTCCGATTACTTTCAGAGTACATTGAGCTAATGCTCGACTATGCAGAATATTTGATTGCCTATGAATTTATAAGGTGCAACATTTTAACATATAGTTGTCTCTAGGCGAAGACCTTAATTTTTCAGATATCCTTCTTTCTTTCACTTACTTTTCTTCTAGCAATTTTTCAAACTTCTGTCTGGCTAAGTGCATGAGTCCGTCCACTTCATCTTTGGATCGTTTGAAGTTCTCAATGCTGAAAGCGTAGACTGTTACTTCTGTGATACCTAAATCTAAACACCATTGCAACGTCTGTAAAATAAAGGAGAATAAATTCTATCCATTAAATTTCTAAAAATTGTCACAATGACAAATAAAAATTAACATACAATAAAAAACACAGAATAAAAATTAACATACAATACATCAACACCTGAAAGTTAAAACACCTCTTTCTTTTAAGTATCTATAGTTAATTGGAATCATGTAACAAATATATTCAAATCATAGTCAGTACATTTAAAGGCTTAAAAGGTAAATTGGGTATCCAGGGAATAACTAATTTGTTACTCAACTTGTCTCAAAATTTAATTTGTAAAATAACATATATCAATATGTCCCCTTTATGCCCGAAAATAAAAAAAAGTCTGATATATTAATTTCCAAATTGACAAGCCCTATAAAATATGCACCAAGGAATAAATAGAAGCATATATGCCCATGTAATTTGCATACTGTACTAAATTGATATGTCACAAAGAATTACTGAAGTGATGACATTATGCATATCTTACATACTGCTGAAAAAGTTACATTGCATGTTGACTCACCTCAGCTAATTTGTTAAAACCCTGCAAGTGACCCTCCTGTCTGTCGATTGATGACTTCCTAGCGTATCTTCTATTGCCATCCATAATGAAAGCAATGTGCTTTGGCATGGGCCCACAACTTAAGATTCTGGCGCATGTCTTCTGGAGCCAAGTCTGCTGGGCCAAATACTCTTTTTCAGGAAACCATTCTGAGGATTCTCGTAACTTCTGCAACTCAGCAGCACTCATTCTACCAGCTATTCTTTCTGAAAGTTTATAATTTAAATATTGATTACCAGAAGAAGTTCAGTCATGTCGAAATGTCAAAGTAGACCACACATGGTACTCCAGGACGAGAAGGATCTTTTTTATCAACTTACTAGCGTTAAATTTTCACCTCCGAGGAAAAATTCTCTGAAGGCTTGTTGCGCATTGCTGTTTAACATAGTGTCTTTCTGTTATACCTATGACAATGGGGATACAGAAGATTTGAATCTCAGTAAATGTAAAAAGCCACTTGTAGCCTTAGTTTTCTCAATCATAAAATGTTATAAAATGGCATTTGTTGGAACGCAATCGGCGATTTTTACTGACATTAAAAAGTTGCAAAAATACTCTTATTTGACATCATATCAAAATATTTTAGTAATGTTTATGTTACTTCTACCATTTTCATAACACGTGTCAAGTGGATATTAGATCGTGATAGCATTACTAAATGTCGTATGAAGTTATGGTTTATGATTGTAGTTAAGTTAAACCTGGGACTGCTACTGAAGTTATTCTATTTATTAAACAACCCTGATGTTTCATTGTGTTATTATAGCATTAAGAGGATTCTTCATTGAAATAACGTCAAGTATTTAAATAACTTTCAAGCAACATGATGTGCTTCGTCTTAATTTTATTATAACCATGTCATGAGTAAAAGGCACCAGAAAAATCTTCAAGTCCAAATATTCACTGCTGAGATAGGCCTATGCATCTTTGTCTTATAACACATTCTGATCAGTAAATTTTCAGAGAGCAATCAGCTTGCAATGAATGTAAATGTAAAATATAATATAGAAATAGGACTGGACTGGAGAGTAGCCAATGCCTACAAATTACAAACTATAATCTAGCTGTATGCCTTGTCACTGGCTAGCAATGTTATTGTTACTAAGTGTTATGCTATGTTGGGCGCAATGGGAATTTCAAATAAACTTCCAGTTGTTAGTCATCAAAAACTGAAGAAGTCGCGTTGATGAATATTTCAAATGCACCTTTATCGTTACAAATATCCATCAAGACCTAACTTAGGTCTTTTCATACAGTCTTAATTGTTTAATGATAAGTAATGACGGTTAGCCTAACTTTAACCTTGGTTTTCGTCTTAGCAATATTATTTCATTTTTATTCACTTCAATGGATTATAAGCTAAGATATAGCTGACAGCTAAAATATAAAACTAGCTTCTTTCGTGTGATTCTCGTAAATGATATAAAACATTCAAATACCTCTTTCCCGGAGACAGGTGGACAAAATACCAACGTACTAATAACATGTATCATTATACTAGTTTCATCAGACTGCACTGATATTACACACGTATTGTTTCCGTGCAGAAAAGTCAGCTGATGTTCGTCTCTCTACAAGTACTACTACTGTACAAGGGTATATAGCACAGTGTAACATGCAAATTCTATACAAAGACGAAATACGTAGGCATTTTGTACACATGGCCGACTTGCGTCTTGACAAGGAGGTCAAAGGTAAACAGGAATGGCGGTAGAATATTTTATTTTCCTCTTAAACAAGTTAAACATGTTATGTTCCATAAAATAATATATAAAAACAGTAGAAATTACCCAAACTATTACCAAAGATTAACCAAAGAGTTTCTGAAACAAACCAATGCACCTGACTTAATATTTGACTACAAGAACGACGAATAATATGGTACTACTTTTTATGCGTAAATATATGATGTTATGAGGCAACGGCTCTACACAGATTTGTATCATACACTCAGGGAACGTAGTAGTCACTGCCGTTCTTCCTCGAATTTTCTTCGGAAATGTGGGATTTAGTCTAATATTGCTGGTATACAGTTATGGTTTCGTACGCTTGAGATATGTCCGAAGGCACTCGTTGGGACCAAAAACCTTCAGCGGTCGAAGCAGGCAAGTAATATCGACACAGAACCTGCGTGTCTCACAAGCTCTTGTGCATGTTTTGGATACGAAGAGACTCACTTACGGTGTCCTAATTTTCTTCCACAGAGCTTTTCTTTCTAATTGCTAAATTCTTGAAGAATGGACCTTGTCATGACGTTGCTGAGGTAAGTTGTTGCTTTTTTCAAAGATTCTTTTAATTTGAAGTCGTACGAACTCTTATAACTCGTATATTTTCTGGTTATATTTCAGGTGTTAATCAACAAGCTTGAGGAGCTCAAGGTATGTTTGGTCTTATTCAGATTTCCACAAAATCGCTGCTTCTTATTGTTACGTTTTTTCAAATTTTGTCGTTTTGGCGTAATTAATGTATTCTAATTGACATTAAAGTTGTAGAACAATATCTTTTACGAAATTTGCGATAATTTTGAATTTTTCTAGCTTGATTTGATCACTTTTTTCAGCTTTTTCCGCTAAGAACCGATTGGAAAGGGAATCTCCACAGTCAAAAGTTCCAAACTTTGGTAAGTCCGACCTTTCTTGATCAAAGTTAGGTAAATTACGAAGCAATTTACGAAAAATATAAATTTTGATCAAATCTTCTCAAAAACCATAAAACATATGTAAAATATATTTCCTTTTACCGAAGGTTAATTTTTTTCGCCAAATTATCTCGCATTTCAGAGAAAATTAGGATTTTTCGTCACAATCAAATGCACTACACTTGCCTTAAATTATACACTTGGTAGATTACCATATTAACTACGCTGTCAATTGACACACTGACAACCAATCAACATTGGTCTGATACGAAGCATCCATGAACGAAGCCTCTATTGTAAGCGTTGATTGGTTCCCTCAGCGAAGCTTTGGATATTCCATTTGTATGTAGGGTGATTGGCGTGTTGCCAGTCCCGGAAGTTCATTGGGGGAAAATGCAATGGTACACAGTTTTCAGTACCTCCCATATGTTTTGTTATCACACATTTTTAAGTTTTATTTTTGAGAGGATAGTCCTATTTTGTAATTTTGATCTTTATTTCATGTGGATGGATTTTTTTTGCGTTATTGGCTATATTTCTTGAATTAACTATGAAGGGAAATTTGATGGAAATGTTATGGACAGTAAGTTTGGTTGTACCATTTTAAAAAAGGTTCCATTTTGTTAAGTGGGAAACTTGAATATGTAATGTAAGTGATATAGCATACAATAGTGATGTCTATAAACTGTGTTAAACCAGGGACTTATGGCCCTGGTTAAACCATGTAACAGCACATAGCAAAGGTACCATATTATTTCTTAGATAAATCTTTGTTTGTTTCTATGGTATTCTGTTGACATTGACTCAAAATGGAATGACTGAAATAACATAGCCAAGACCAGGGAACTGTTCTTTTATTTATAATACTTCATATAGTAGAATATTTATTTCATTCAAATGAAAAATTTAGTTTCTAATGTTGATTTTCAGCATTCATGCAGAGGGCAAAGTCATATCATTCCTAGCATGTGCCATAGGTGCAGCTCTTGGTCCTAATGTCTGTGATGTAGCCTGTTTAAAAATCTCCAAAGATTTTTATGTAGTTCTGTAACATAACTCAATGTATGTGCTAGTTGTGAAAATATGTTTAAAAAGATCTTAGTTGTCTTCAATAATAACGAGAAGAATCGCAGGAATAACTCCAGTGTATTCCATTTCGGAAAAACTTGAACTCATTTTAACAGACGTAATTGAAAATGCCCCAAAGAAGCTTTCTGATTGGTTGACAAACCCGATGGTGTAAATTTGCCGGACGAATGGCGGGAAACATTTCGTGGATAAAATGTGCTAGTTATGAGTGGTAAAACCATATGTTAGGTTGGCGTAAGTAGATAGGACTGATAGGACTGCAGGGCCGCTATGTTGATTTAGCTAAATCAACATGGGCCCTAGGGCAAATTAAATAGCGCCCTAGGGCGTGGTTGTAGATCCCCATTGATAAAACTGAATCTGTAATTAATCACAATGCCATGAGGCAGCAGCAGAGATGTTGCATAATTAACTAAAAGACACTAAATTATGAACATGCAAAATTGATTTGCTAAACTAAACCAAAGCAGATGCTATCCATTCCTAGAAATATGAATTTTCTGAAGAATAACTTTTAAGTTACTTCAATATTTCCTGTCTTATCAGTTTATCTGCTGTATGTAACAAAAAAAATGTACAACATCATAACTATAGTACTAATTGTGACATATCAATTTGGTACAGTATGCAAACTACATGAGCATTTAATTGTGTCCATTATTCCTTGGCGCCTATATTATAGGGCTTGTCGAATTGGAAATTAATGTAGTCACTATTTTATTTTCTGGCATGTAAAGGACATGTTGAAATGTTACAAATTAAATTTGGTCCACTTAAGTATATGTTATTGTTATTCCCTGGATACCAACTTCCCAATTACAACTGCAAGTCTTTAAATGTACTGACTACTATTTGCATATATATTTAGTGTATTATTCCAATTAACATAGATACTTAATTATTCCCTACCATCCCTTGCATATCAATTTGTTGCTGTATGCAACTTAATTATAAAGGTCACCATTCACTGGCATATCATTATGCATACAATAACCCATGTCTTCGTTCACCAACATCCTAAGAAACTGGTTTTATCAGTGAAAGATCTAGATAAATATGTAATGGGCATGCATATGTTGTTCATGGCCATAATTTTATTGTGCAAATGTTGTGCAGCAGATTTGAAGGCTCTCATATTAAGCATATTATAATTGCATGTACAAAACCCGCAACACATCTTTGCACTTTGTAAAGCCATTTGTCCATTTTACAAATTTTGCAATGCCATACCACAACTGGATAAAGTTATTGACTGCAAACGAATTTTCCTTCTGATACACCAGTCATTATATGTAGACGCTTTACTGTGACAATAAATTGGTGCATCCTGCTTGCACACTGTATGTGTATTAAATTATGTCAAAATCTTATTCCATATAGTGTGTTATTTAATTGTTAAAGTCAAATATTGTATTTTCGCCTGAATTCATCATCAATGTATCCATACTTTTTGATGCAGCTGAAGTGCCACTCGCACATTCCTGATAATTTACTCCTGCGGATATGTGAGCGATTCAACCCTCTATTAGACCGGGAGACTAAATCTAGTGTTCCTGGTGTGAAATCTTTGTTAGGTTGTGGCAACCATTCTATCCAAAGGAAAGCTCAAGGTGAGGTTGCAATCATGAAATATACAAATTATTTAAAGCAACCATCTGCAAACTAGTGGGTGCGACCCAAAGGTGGGCTGTGAAATTAATTACAAGTATGATTTCACCTGACATTGGAAGATTTATTTACCATTTTTTTAGTATATTGTTAGATTGTTTTGTATTACATCAGTACCTAGCAAGCTAACTTTCATTCTTTCTTAATTTAAGGAGATGCATCTCGTTAAGGAGACAAGAAAAGGTTATCATTCATTAACACAAATATTATATCATAACCTTGTATTTGGATGCAACATAGGACGGTTCTTGACAGAAAGAAATAAAAAAAACTATGCCGTGCAGGCGTGGATAAAAAAAGCCGAGCTTTTGCTTCATTGATCTCTGTTACCTTCTTCAACCCTTCATTCCCTCTTTAATGGGCTCCTGTTGAAAATTTGTGAATCAAAAAATTAGATATCGGAATGTGAACACGTCTTTTCTTTCTTCCTCCATCTGATTAACTTCCGATCAGTCAACCAACTGCAATCGTGTCCTCCGTAAATATACGTAAAATGATGACATCTCCCACTTTTGTTAATCACAGATATCAAACCACCAGAATGGAAACCTTGCAAGTTTTCTGGACTACTGCACAACAGGCCCTTACCTGCTCCTGCCAAATTGTACAGAGCCCCAAATGTTTGTAAGTATTATATCAAATAGTCAGCGTTTGGTTGCATCAATCAGTAATTAATCGCGTCCATTTAAATACTTATTTTAAACTGAAAATTTCATTTCATATAAATTGGTCACCAATTGATTGTTCTTGAGAAAACCTTAAAAGTAAGCCCAGTTATTGTGTGTACATACACTTAATGAATTTCATGTGTCACGTCATTCTTATGCTTTAACTAACGTTTACATTTTCAGGAACAATTTTAAAAAAACTCTTTGGTAGTTCACTAATTTGTGGAAAATTTGTACTAAGTGACCAAACAGATGAAAAGTGTCTATCTGTCATTCTGTAATTCACTCCCATCACCTTTAATCACCCATGCCCTTCCCTCCCCTGCCCCCACCCTCCCTTCCCCCATGGATTCCATCACTAGTACACCCTTCAACATGCAGTCTATACTTGTATCTAGACTAAAATGAGACACTTGATCATGTACAGCTCATAATTGTTTCTGTTTCTTTTCGTTCAGTAAATGTCGTACAGGGTCGTGCGAAATGTGGAGTAGCCAATCCTCATTATCTTGTGCCTCTAAAGAATTACACCAAGATGTCACGGCACCTCCGGACCCTTGGTCATCTGTCTGCGGTCTATTGCGTGACCTATGACCGCACAGGACTTAGAATATTTACGGTAGGTCCATCTCGTGAAGCAGATCTTGCCAGTTCTGCCAAGTTTTCATTCCCTCGCAGAAGGCAGACAGGAATCTTTACGGCGATGATTGCATGTGGATTTGTTTATTTCGTTTATTTCTTTGTTTTTTTCACAACATATATACAACAAACATAGCGAATACAGAGAGTTGTGGAATGTGAAAGGAAGTGCATCAAGAAACCCTTGTGGGCTTCTCTAGTGTTACACTCCCTGTACATAGAGTACACAAATAACTTACAAAACAGAGAATTAAGAAAAGAACTAAGAAAAAGAGAAGAAAAGAAGAAAAAGAAAAGAAGGAAAGAGGAACCTCAATCTCACTATAAGTTGAAGTAAAATCTCTTGAATTTGTATTTAAACGAATTTTGGGAAGGTTGTGACCTGGTATTAAGAAGCAAAGAATTCCATGTGATGCTTGTACCATGTCGAAGGCTATTTGTATATGTGTATAATACGTTGGCCTGTGAACTCAAATAGTACTGTACATGGTAGTTAAATTTCATACTTTAGCATGTGGATGCCCCTAGGTAGTTGATGGAAGGTCATTTGAGGTCAACAGAGGTCTGAAAATCTAGTAACCATGAGATAAAAGCTAACAGTATTAGCTTGAATGAAATTTATACATACTGAGTAGATTCACCGCAGTTAGTACCAGAAATATTTAGTTATCTGTGGAGGTCAGAGGTCATTTAAGGTCACTCTGTTGGCTTACTGGTTGATAATGTGTGGAAGCAGAAGTAGACAATTTCATATATTATGACTACAAAGAGAGTGAAAGAGGAAATATAGACATGCTGTTGATCTGCTGCAAAATCCTACGTAGGTAAATGTGTAGAAGTTAAGAGGCCAACTGACATATCTTATGTTAGAATTGCATACACTATAACATGTAAAAGTGTCTTGATCAAGCGCCACCACATTCTGTTCGTATACGAAGTCTTTTAAGTTTTTTCGATATTTTTCAACTTCTTAAGGATCGATAGAACTATCTGAGCTGTCAAATTGAAACAGCGTTTTCTCGTGTTGCATTTTATTTTGCGTTCATTTGGCCGTTGCCAGGGACTGATGCAGCAATTTCTAACGGGGGAGGGTTTCATTTATCTGACAGGGTTCTGATGACCATTTAGTGAAGATTTGGTCCTCAGAAGATGGAAGGCTGTTAGCGACACTCAGGGGACATTCGGCCGAAATTGTCGACATGCACGTCAATTTTGAGAACACTATGATCGCTGCAGCGAGCACGGACAAGGTCATCCGTATTTGGAACCTACAGACACTTTCACCCGTAGCAGTATTAATGGGACACTCAGGCAGTATTACATCATTAGAGGTAATGTTTCTAAGAAGTTTTCCGTAACGCCTGGTTTATCCAGACACGTTACGACTCAGGTCAATATAGTAGGATCCAAAATAGATCAACAGACCCCACTTGTTCCAAAAAAAGTGAAAAAAAATCAAATATCTATAGTAGCAGATTACAAGAAGGACCTTGTGTTTGGAAACTTTTTTCTACCTCCATTAACTCCCCCTCCCCACCCTCCCTCCCTCCCTCCCACCCTCCCTCCCCCCCCAAAAGAGGAAAATATATAAATTGCAGATTTGATGAAGTCTTTAATATAGAGTGTAAACAGCTTAGCCAACATTCCCAATTATATCACATGTCAAGGACAAATAAAAGAAACTTGAACACAAAGTTTTGAACAATATGCGCTCTGATGACATCATAGACCACCCGCTGTGGTCCATCTCATGGTGTTCTGAAGGGTTTATCCGACAAACATAATTGACCTTATGGTAAGAGTTAGGAACAATATATTGAGAATTGGTTTTCGCTTTGAGATTTGGAATATTATTGCATTTCCTAATTCCTCTGTCGAATTGTCTCACACTGCACTATTCTTTTAATGGAATCATCTTATTCTATCAAGCTGTGATTCAGCTTAAATTTATGAAATATTTTCGATAGAGTCTCTCTCCTTACGAAAGCTTTCTCTTCGGTGGTGAATTATTTTCCGTACAGTTTTCACCATACAATAAAGGAACCATGCGGTATATGGCTACAACTGGTGCTGATGGCTGCATCTGTTTCTGGCAGTGGCATTCAGAAACTAATACCTTCAAGTGAGTGTCTCAAACAATTGTTACGTTTCAGGGGTTACGCTAACCCTTCATACCCGGTCCCGTACGAAACGAGGATCAGTCTTGGAGAACAGACTTTTTCTGCTCTGTGTGCACAGTTATTGAATTCCCTGGGCACCGATAACTACAGAATAAAACCTGCTCCAGAAATCGAGTGTTTGAGAATATCTAATGGTTACAGCTGAATTCCTCCGTAAGGACTAAAACGGTGTGCTAGTGAAGGTTTCTCTTGCATAAATCATCAGCAAGCAATACTGTTCTCCATTTCTAAAGTTTTAGAAATTCCTGTTGTACTTCTCTTCAAGTTCTTTTAGTTTCTGTTTTTTTCCCCCATCTATTCAACTCTGCAAAACTCATTTTGCATAAATGTAAATAAGTATTTCCTTCTGTTTAAAGTGTTGCACACGGCTGATAACATTGGCTGACCACTTAACATTAATAAAACCTGTAACTGTGAGTTTTTTTGCATGCAAAGTATGCATTCACAAGCACAAAATATGAGGGTAACTTGCTTCCTAGTTGGCAGTTTTCTCTAGGGGCAGTTTTTTACCTTGGGTTTTTATGATAAAAATCTGTCCAGGTGGGATGAGGTTCCTTAATACCAACAGTGGCATTGTCTGGCAAATATATCTTTTATTGTCAAATAAAAACAGACTAAATATAGATCTGTGTGCCTTTTAAAGAATTTCTAAAAAATTGTGGCACCTCACAAAGTATTTTGCCATTTTTTTAAATCAATATTTTGATAAATAGTCTGATTATATGAGGTTCACAGATGAAAATGTTTGTGAACAAAAAGTAGCGAACAAAACCGTGGTAGGTTAAATACTCATTTTAATGTACTGTACCAATTACAGTTCATCATCTGGAGCAAAAAAATGTTTTACAGTATGGCTCTTTGGTAATTTGTTGTTAAGTTCAGCTGATAAAGGTCAATGGTCTGCTTTTATACACATACCTTTAAAACAACCATAACTCATTGCTTGGGTAATGTTTTGCTTTCATCAAATTTTGTGAATAATATTTAATGTCAGGATATCGTTCTGTGATGATTTTGGCCCTTTTTTTTTTGTTTATAGCCCAAGACCTGTCAAAATGCAGGAGAGATCCAAGGCGGGAGCTCAGATGTTGTGCCTTTCATTTAGTGCTGGTGAGTTGTAACTAATGATTTGGGAGGAAACCTACGTTGTATGAGAATAGACAAGCTAGAAACATAACATAAAACAATGACATTGTAAAGTCAGAAGAAGAAAGAGGACATGAGATTGTTGGAAGTTCCGTATCTCCCTGTTTTTTTTTGGACAACAAGTACAACCCAAATACCTGAACAGAAAACCAAGGGGAGGTGCAGCAAACTGCAAAAACCAGCAGCAAACAATATTGAACAGTGTAGAGCCTATTCCTGCTGTGAAAAAGTTAGAACAAGTTATGGCGTGGACAGAAGTGTTGGTGGGATGGTGGGGGTACTTATACATAAGGTATGACATAAGCATTATACCAACCTGTGCTGTTTTTATTTCAGGGGGTATGTTTCTTGTAGCAGGGAGCTCTGATCCTATGATAAGAGTCTATAGTTTTGTATCGGGATCACCAGAGAAGGTAGCAGAGCTTGAAGAACACATGGTGAGTTTTTTCAATTTAGCATGATCTGTTGAATAAAAGAATACATTAGTAATAAATTTAATTTTTTGGACTATAAAAAAGGAGGAACTTTTATCAATGAATCTTTGTGAAACTTGCATCAGATTCGTGATGCCATTTACCTGGGTATTGCTAGCTGAGGTTGTCCAAAGAGGACTAAAAAGGTAAGCTAAAGACAACCCCCAGGTATTTTCCTTCTTTTTCGCATTGTCTGAATGTCAAAGGTCGGCTGTCCAAATCAAACTGTGTGTCAACTATTGTCAATTTATTGTCAGACGTATGTTGACCGGTTGTCTATGAATTATCAAAACGCCTTGTGGATGAGTCATAACTCAAATTCATCACCACCACAAACCACTGTCTATCCCATCCTTTCCTTTATAACATTTGCACCAATCAGGACCGGGTGGACAGTATCGATTTCAGCCATTCAGGGGATGGATTCATCAGTGGCAGTAAAGATGGCACAGCTCGAGTCTGGAGGTACAAGCACCAAGCTTGGACTTGCATAACGCTGCATATGTCAGCTAAACTGACAGGGTGAGTAAGCAGCGCATTCTGGCCAGCATCCCCGCCTCCCAAACCGTCTCCTTGGTAACCCATGGTGTGTTTTCGTTAGGCCAGCAGTCATGCACTGACAAATTTATCTAAACTAAACCAATTTATACTGCATATTGATGATTGATAATTATAATTAAACTGTGGATTGTTAGTTGAGTGTTGTTGCCTAGTTTTCAATAGTCACTAGAGACTCCATGGATTAACTACCTCTCCCCCGCACACAAAACGAGTGGTATGCGTACTTACACAACGACTGATTTCTGTTAGCCAACGGAGCTCGTTGGGTCACATGCAAAGATACTTTTTCATGATTGGTTACATTTGTTAAGACTATACAGTCTAAGCTGTGAAACACCACACACTGCCGAATGCCTGCCAGTTTTCACAACTGAGGCCGACACGACTTAAAATTCAAAATCTTGATCAAGCCATAGTCTTAAAGACATGCACAGGGCTCGACTATCGACAACTTTCCACGTAACAAGTGTCGAATCATGATGGTTTGTGATCAGTCGGGCAGTATTTTGCATAGGCCATAGGGTTGTCTGGCTGCTAGTCTAAGTAAGAAGTATGTGTGTTGGATAAACTGAATGCTTAGTCTGGAACTGAAGAGTTGATATAATCATCAAATGTTCTCTGAAGAAATGTGCCATACATTAAATTTCATCAATCTATAACACATCTCGTTATATTGAAATCGCAATCATAGACCTCCTGTGCTATACCCATATTTTCTAGGGCACCTATTCGTGGAGATCAGGACAGTAACAAGGTAATGAAGCACAGAGTAACGATGGTCGGATGGGACCTGCTGGATCGACATGTCGTCACAGCAGTCAACGACCAGTC
>JXUT01146624.1:0-12316 GCA_000934455.1 Apostichopus parvimensis | reverse complement strand
ATTTCTGGAAGTAGGCAGTTAGAACAGAGCCAACTGGAGATAAATTTGTATATGGGCTCACAGCCCTGATAACTTTGTGTAACTAAACTGCAGCCTATGAAAGTTGAAGGCACTACCAGGCCTATTCCACAAACATGGCAATGTTTGCTTGTCTTGTTGCCGGACGTTTGGTATGAAACAAACATAATGATTAAGGCATTGGTTAGGCTTTCCTAGGCTAGCGTTAGCTAGGCTGAGCTGTATCCTTCTGTAAGTACTTTACCACAATAAGAGTAGTGCAAGTCCGCCAGAAATGTTAACTATGCGCAAAATTTAAAACTTGAATGTGCTCTGATAGCCCAAACCATCAGATATCATGTGATGGGTACTAGGACATGCCAACTACTACTAGCCTATCTATGCTCTAGTGCCCTTGGAATGTGACCAATTTACTGTGTAGGTCAATAAAAGCAATTAATCGTGGTACTACACCTGTAGGGCTTGACCTACCTTAACGTAGTGCCTAAAATAGGCTAGGCCTCACAAATGTTGACTTGCTATAGGAGTTACACCTAGGCCAACGTTTGGCTAATCCAATGTGTTATTATTACATTAGGGGATCATGTTCCATTCGTTGACGGTTGTTTTATTTTGGACTAGGCCTATACCATTCGATAATAGGTTGGGGTCAAGTTTTAACGCCACTTAAAGTTAAGATATGTTAGGGATGGAAAGTGTCATTCTCAAAATAATTTGAGAACAACAAAATGACTGCTTTAGATTACACAAATACACAGCACCCCTACTTAATATTGGAGTATTCCGACCAGGGACAAGTGAAACATGATCCACATTGCTGTAAGTACAAGGTATGTCCCTTAGCAGCTTAACCTACGATAATAGATTGAATATAAAGAGCAGTGTTTAACAGATAACATTATTCCTTCAGTTGCACTACAGTATCTCAGACACAAGGCCCCAATTTAGGGTGTTAGGCCTACCGTTAGTAAGGTATGCAAGTGTTACAGATGGTTGTGCAGGTTCCTAGCCCAACTGCAAATAGTTGCGATTATCCCACTATCAAGAAACTCACTCTTGTTGGCTAACCTGTAAGTGTAACAAACGAAATTATAACAAAGGCTTATTAATGAGACCCTAAGGGCACACAGATTACCAGCAATCTAGTTATGTGAAAGGAATTTTCAGAGCGACCATTTCGTATGTAGAAACATATCATTCCACCTGAATGTCATTACAGTAGCAAAGAATTCTTAGGTTAATACTCGTGAAATTGGAAATAAAATATACTGAGTCAGTCAGTCAGGTGAAATTGTAGTTTTTGTTAGGCAGTGGATATATAGCCGTCAGACGGTTCCCGATTCCAGTTTACTATTTAGTGACGGCTAAATAGTAAACTGGAATCAGGAACCGTCTGACGGCTATATATCCACTTCGTTTGTGTTATGTATCCTAGCTTAACTGGATTGTACTTTACAAGACAGGTCGCATGTACTTCATGTGGATCTAGTCAATGTATATATGAACATAGCCCTATGTTCAAGTGTTCACGCCAGTATTCTTGGCATAGAAGTCTGGGGGGTTACCCCAATGGGGGTTGCAAGAGGGTAGGGCCTGTGCAGTTATGAGAGGTGCCAAAAGCCCTCTTAGAAAATTTCAGCATATTAACGCTCATTTTAGTAATATTCAAACTAAGAAAAACTGTTGAATGTACGTACACAACCCTCTAAAACTAAATGATTTAAAAAAACTGCCACTATCTCAGCTAAAGTTTCCAATTACTAGCTGACTCAAGGATAGGAAGGGGTAAAGGCATGGGTAAGATCAAGGCTATAGTGTAGGGCCTATTAATGTAACCATTGACCTATTTCATTACAATATATCCATATATATCCATATTTCAACTTCCAACAAGTATTGTAAAATCTTTCCTCTATTTTGTTGTTATCAGCCAGCTTCCCTCATTTCCATGTATCCAGATATAAGGACAGATTTACTGATTTGAGGTGATTGCAAAAATGTTTATACTTGCCAGGTCTCTAACATGTCTAGACTGCAAATATTATTAGTTTTCCCTCTCCCTGCTGTGATCTACAAAGATAAGTTTCCCAGACTTTTTTATTTTACTCCAGTCATCGTTACTTCTCACATTTGACATGATTCCAGGTACAGACTGATGTTCAACAAGTCGATCCAACGCATTTCGTTTGTCAGATTGCGAACCCCGAGACAGTGAACCACATGGTCATTTTCATGACGGGCTCTTCACCTTTCCCGGATGGTACAGGGGGCGCTGTACACTTCGGGTTCGCTTCACCGACGGGCATTCACTGGCATTTTGTGGGGTTTATATCAAACGAGAAACCCAGTGCAATATTTAAGATATCTGGACTCAAACAGAGTAAGTCTTAACTCTTTACTTGTGTCCAAGTTCTAAATCAGGGTTGGTCTGGGTTTTTTTTTTTTTTTTTTTAGCCAGGCTGTGTGATTTTACCAGGAGGATATTTCCCACCTCAAAGTGCCAAAATCCTTAAGTTATATTTACTGTAAGTCACTGCAAATCATGCATAAGTCATTCCAGAAGTGTAAAGAAAACCTTCCCTCATTACAAACTTAACATATTAGACAGTAGGTTGCAATTACATGCTAAAATGAGTTATGGGTACTAGACATGGGATTCCCAAAAAAAATCATTTTATTGAGAAATTTCTCTTTTCTTAATGTTACACAACAAAAGATACATGAAATTAACTTTGTAGCAGTAACGACCTACGGTGAGTAAAATGTTACTATGTTAAATAATGACTACCAGCTCTGTTCTATGTTTAATGCTGCTGTACCCTTCATGTCGTACAGCAGTGTTACATTGGTGAAAAGCCAGTCCTTAACAGTCATCAAATTATTTTTGTTTATGCATATCATTGTGTTTATATGTTTATGCATCTCATTTTGTTGATATGTTTATGCATCTCAGTGTGTTTGTATGTTTATCCATCTCACTGTGTTTATATGTTTATGCATATCACTGTGTTTATATGTTTATGCATCTCATTTTGTTTATATGTTTATGCATCTCAGTGTGTTTGTATGTTTATGCATCTCATTGTGAGAATATGTTTATCCATCTCATTGTTTATATGTTTATGCATCTCAGTGTGTTTAGATGTCTATGCATCTCATTGTGCATCTCGTTCTTTTAACATATATGTAGCAGAGAATAGTTTAGTGTTGAAATGTTATATAGCAGTTTGAAGTTTGTCTGTTATAAAATACTGTGCTTACTGTGTACACAAAACTGCTGTACATCTTTTGACTTGTATAGCAAATTTGACCATTTTGCGTAGCATTTTGCAATGCAATACTGCTTACATCTTTCCCTGTGTTACACAACCGTAACTATTCCACTCTTTGCTCGGTTTCATTCCAGACTCGCCGTCTGCCGGACCATCCTTCATGGGATCGATGAATCCACTAGCAGGGAATTCATCACAGATTGGGATCTCCGTGGAACCACTGGATCAGATCGTGCAACAGACACCTGTATCAGAAGCTCAGGTATTAAATATGACAGACTTATAACAAACAGACTGCACATCTATAATCAATATGGTAAAATGTGTCAAAGATGATCAAAACACTTGATTTCACCCAAAAAATGGGAACCATGGTGGTTAGGGGCAGGATATAAAGGAAGAAAGCAGGCAGTCCCTCCAAAACAAAAAAACCGTTACTTGAATTCAACGCAAAATATTGGAACCATGGTGGTGGGCAGGAATTGAGGAATAGGTCAGTATGTGTACACCTGTACTGTAACTGTAGAGGGTCATGGCTAAGAATTAGAATTCATCTTGAAAGTTAAAAGACTTCCTTCTCTAGATGTCACCTATCACCATCAATACAGTGTAGTATTTTATGTATCAGACAAAAATATGTGCAGTGTCAAAGGTCGTCGTTAAGCGACAGAGGCTGTTAACGGGATACTCAAGTGGAAATGCGATACTTGTATGAAGGGAAAACATTTTGCCACTGTTCGTTAAAAAACCCTGTCCTTCAATTTCTTCCTATTTAAGCTAAATATGTTTTTATGAATGTAAATATATAACAATATTTTCACCAGATAAATCATCCCTTACTTTGGGAATTGGATCCTATCTCTGTTTGACTGTTTGATGTCATCAACAGCAGGGATGTGCTCAGGAATATTTGAGTGCCGGGCAGATTGTGCGGTAGTGTGATCCACACCCTGGGAGAGGGATCTCATGGGTGGGGTACCCCCTTCCCACTGGACAAATTTTGCACATGAAGTATGCTTAGGTGGTGCTATTTTTCTTATTCTGTGCCATGTATTCTCCCAGATTTTGGTTATGGTAAAAAAAATTAAATTATCATCAAAAAAGTGCCGGGTGGAAATGTTTAAAATACTGTTTGTGCTGGGCGGCATTCAGAACTGCTGGGCGCAGCCGCCCGGTGCCGCCCAGTGTGAGCACATCACTGCAACAGTGTTGTTAAACAATAGACTTCAGCCACCAGAATATCCTTTCAATGGTCGGCAAATGATTTGTACCTTTTTAAATGTCACCGTCTGAACATTATTGCTATGGCAACAATGTTCTACGTTGCTATGGGAGGCATATGTAATATGTTGTTACATGGCAACAAAGTCATATTCATTAAACATATGTTATTTTCCTTCCCGTCAGGCTTCTCACATGGACAACGTCACTCAGTATACGACGAAGCTTCTGGAGAACTTTTATAATTTTGCCTCATCTTTTGCCATCAACCAATCACAGATGACTCCCCAGCCGAATGTATCTTTCATCCCCTCGACAGTACTAGACCAGTGGTATCAAAGCTTCCAGAGAAAATTACAGCAAGATCCAAACTTCTGGAAAAGATGAGAGAGAATGTGTCAACTTTATAGAGCTCCGTCTTCTCGAGCACTCACTTTTATGATTCTCGCCTTGTCTCGATCCGTCAACTAAACACACTGTGGTGTGTTTGCTCAGTGGTTAACGCCGGTGCCTTTCAATCATAAGGTCCCCAGTTCGAGTCACTCCAAGATTAATGTATGTCGTTCAGTTACAGAGTTGTTGACAATTGACAATCATGGACGTTAAATATGAATCTAAGAGACTAACCTCGGTCAGCTTGCGGCTTTGATGAGCCAATGATGGCTTCTTCGCGTGTTCCTGCTGGCAGGAGGATCTAAAATACAATACATACATATGGCTCCCCAGGCATGTTTCATCCCTTCAGGAAAGACAGAGGAAAGTGCTGTCAAAAGCTTAGCAGGAGATGACAACAACATCTTAACTCTTGGTGGAAACAGAAACAAGAAAATGTATACTTTAATACCTTCATTATTTTGAAGCACACATGAAGCCGTGCGAAACAGATGAACAGAGTCTGTGCTTAGAAGAGCAAAAAGAAACTTTACAGGTCAAAGGTGATAGAAGAGAGATTCCAAAGCTGACTTTTAAGAGCTGTGAATTTGAAAGTCTAGAAACGGGTTTAATCACTCCATCATATTTTGTTTATTTTGTCGTCAGCATTGACGGGGAGATTATGAATATGCTGTAAAGTTTGTTGAGACTTTGTATTATTATTATTATTAGCTAACAGTAAATCTAAAGAAGAATAACAAATTGGCTATAACAGGTTACGTCATAGCTGATATGGAAAATAGCATCTACTTATCAATTTGAAATTGTGTTGTTGATCACTGTTCTCATGTGTGAGGTTAAGGCAACACACTTGTGATCTTAGGGTTGTAAGTCTGGGTCCTAGCCGGATCATTATATTGTATTCTTAGTCACTTAAAGGTCTGCTGTATAGACACCAAGTTTAACACACTATCAATAGAAAGTTTCTTGAGATTATGTAATCAACCTGCCTTGGTCGTAAAATGACCTCTTTTTACCAATTAGTCTGCAACGCCTGCAACATATTTTTCTTGAGTCTTGTGTGAATGCTGTATCATTAACTAAACTTTACTAATAAACATATTTCCAAACAGTGTTTACACAAAGAGCCTAATGGTCTTAACAAGCTATGCAGGCTAATTGTAGAGCCCGGGTCATTTTATTAAGACCGTGGAAGGTTAATTACATAATCAAAAAACTTTCCTAGCTATAGCGTGCTAAAATTGGGGCCAATAAAGCAGATCTTTAAAAGGATATTTTGAAGGTTAAATTTACATTTGACAAATCAAGAGAGGAACATATTCTGTGAATCCTGGTAAACTTTGCATTTGTACTGTTTTTCGAGATGACAACATTTGAAGTTGACATGTTTTTACAGCAGAAGTGATCTTTAAGTATACGGGTGTGACATCATACAAGCACTCTGACCATGTTTGGTTTATGTTTTTTTCCTTTAGAATGTACCTCCACCATTAGTACAAAGTAAATGTAAACACAACGTGAATGCCTTTGCACTTTGGTCAGTTTGCAGTTCAGGCAGAAACAAAAAGGCATATATTAATAAATAATAAGTCAATCAAAGGCCATTTGGGCATTGGTGTGAAGCCTCATGAATGATAAATGACCAGATTGCACACCAGTGTGTAGCGGTGCATAAGTCAAGCCCAGCACATGCCAGTCCTTGGTTTCCGAGTCCTGTTAACTTTGTTAGTCCATCTCTAAGGACTTGGCATCTTAGTCCTGTTAACAGTGTTAGTCCAACTCGAAGTCCTTGGCATCCGAGTCCTGTTAACAGTGTTAGTCCAACTCTAAGGACTTGGCATCTAAGTCCTGCTAACATTGTTAGTCCAAGTCTAAGTCCTTGGTATCCAAGTCATGTTAACATTGTTAGTCCAACTCAAAGTCCTTGGCATCCGAGTCCTGTTAACAGTAATAGTCCAACTCTAAGGACTTGGCATCTAAGTCCTGCTAACATTGTTAGTCCAACTCTAAGGACGGCATTTAAGTCCTGTTAACATTGTTAGTCCAAGTCTAAGTCCTTGGTATCCAAGTCATGTTAACATTGTTAGTCCAAGTCTAAGGACTTGGCTTCCGAGTCCTGTTAACTTTGTAAGTCCAAGTCTAAGTCCTTGGTATCAGAGTCCTGTACATTTCTTCAGTCCAAGTCCAAGTACCTGACATCTGAGTCCTGTTAACTTTGTTAGTCCTAGTCTAAGTACTTGGCATCCGAGTCCTGTACATTTCTTCAGTCCAAGTCCAAGTATCTGACAACTGAGTCCTTTAACTTTCAGTCCGAGAACGTGGTATCCAAGTCTAAATTCTTATCTGAGTCTGAGACCTCGGGGGAAAAAAAAAGATATTGATTCCTATTTCGGACTCAAGTGCTGAAGCACTAATGTGAAGGTCTATCCTTTAATGTGGAAGGTATCATTAGAAAATAGAAATTTTCTCTCAAGTTAGATGAAGGGCAATTGACTTGTTTAATGATTATTATTTATACAATGAAAGATTCGATATGTGTGCTGTAGCTATGCAAAGCTGAAATATTCCGTTGCTGTAAAAGTTTCTTAACAATATTTTGTTAACATACTTCCGGTTTTGCACATGTATCCTAACTCACTTCTTTGATGATTTACCTTAAAGAGGGCAGTGTCTAGGATTGTGATTCTTGTCTGGGAGAAAAAATATATTTCACATTTATACCAGAAATTACAATCTCATCATTGTGTGTACTTCAGTCGAGTATGTAACTTCTCAAGAAAATTGTTTATGTTCATAAAACAAAACCTCATAGTTTATCTGGCAGCTGCGATGATTCCTTCATAAAAATACAAGAGAGGGAGGTATATTTCAGCAGGGAAATAGAGCCCTACATTCTGATGCCTGCTCATAAAGGTATGTTGAAAATAAAAGCAGGGTTGAATGGTCTCCTCTACCCAACCCCCCCCCCTCCACACACATATGCCAGGTGAATGAAATTGAGATAAATTAAGCAGCAAAATTTATTAGAATGCCATTATTAAATCTACAGATTAATTATAAATTTGATATTTTTCAAGTGTCCTCACTGCAGCAACCCAGCAATTTGATTCCATTTATGAAATACAAGGATTTGGAATGTCAAAAAAAAATCTTCATGAACTGTCCCTGTTGGGTTATGAGGTTGCAATATGCAAGTAACAGATGCTGCTCAAACCGGCAAAGGTGATTTCTCTTTAAGAACCACTCAGAATTCACTTTATAATGCTTCAATCATTCAATGCCAGTGTTATTTAAAGAGGATATTAATAAATCAAACTTGTTTGTTACTCCATAACTGTCATCAATTTTGGACCATTGACAAATCGCTGTACAAACAAAGTCACCTTTGAAATTGGACCTTTTCGGTTGAGCGCCCTCTCATTTCAGCGTATGTTTAAATGTGGTATTTATGATTGAGCGCCATCTCTAAGACCCCATCGTCCCTCTCCCACATTTCTCTCTCTCTCACAATCACCTGCCACCCCCCAACCCCCCCCCCCCCCCTCCATCACCCGTTCTTGTCACTATGTATAGGATATGACGATGATAGATGCTTCTAGTCCCAAATCACTTTATAAATCTCTAGTTTATCGGTTACTAACACTTGTCTTTTCATATCATGTGATGCAGGGTTTCCAAGTAGTAATGGTTGTAGTTAATCGAGAACGTGCAATGTTCGGCCCGGCTACATTCAAGCGCTGCAGTGCGGTTTTATTGGTATTTTCCACCATTACTTTTCTACCATTTGTTTACGACTGAGTGACGAAAAATTTCGGCTCTCATAGCAAAACATCTTCACGGTCATGAAACCGAAAATTCGTGGAGCCTTCATGGCTCCACGAGTTTTCGGTTTCATGACGTGGATAACTTGTCAGCTGTCCAGTGATGGGTAGCGTTTAGCTAGTGAGAAGTTCTATCTAGACATAGAGACCACATTACTGTGTGATTTAATGTGTCAATAGGATATTAATAGGAGTATGGTACGCCATAATCCGATCTAATTTTGTATCGTTATCTACCGGTAGTATACACCGGTGAAACAAAAACTATTCCGGGTCCGTTAACTACCGTGGAATCAGTGGCGGAGCGTCCATACAGTCAGGGGCGGATGCCCCCCCCCCCCTGACGGACATAAATGGACTGCTGGCCCCTTTTCAGCTTTTTACCACTTTTTACTTATTCGAATATTGACTTTTTTATTGCGCTCTCATATACCTATTGACATTTGTCACATTTTTTTGGTGTAATTTTCCATTTTTTGGCGATGACACCTATTTATTCTTCGTTTATCTGCAAATTAGCAAGGCCCGGAAAGGGTCATTTCCGGCGATCTAGGGAGTATCTTTACTCAAAAAAATTCTGTACGCTCCACGCCAACCTGTGGTGGCGCTCCGCTTAGATAGTTTCGAATGCGCCCCTACAGACCATTCTCGCCCCCCTTGACCAATACCCCTAGCTCCGCCACTGCGTGGAATCATATAGCCTCGCGACTCCGTCTTGGGTCGCGACCGACAGTTTTGGAAGCAGTGTTCCAAACCTCACGAATTAACCATGCTCCCGATCTTCAGATAGGCCTATCACATGCATGCACAAAATCGAAATATGGTAAAAACAAAGCAAACTATATTTTAATGGAGTTGAGTGTATTTCTTGTAGAATAAGCGACCTCTTCTTGTGTCATTTTCCCTTCTTTAATTTCTGTGGATCGGAACCAAATTTAAGTTTCAGTATCACGTCAAGTTTGTTTGAATTTTGGAGGTTAATTAAATATTTATAGAGTTTTATTGCCTCTACCTCCTATGTACTGGATAATGATACAGATTTTCGCAATCCATATTTTGTTTTATAATAATGGGTTAATGGGGAACGAGGAAATACAATCACTTAAAGAACATATTGTGCTTGATCATATTGCTTGCACAATTCCCTAAGAATTGGACAAAACATTGCATTGAAATTTCCTGTCAAGTTTTTTCCAATATAGCCCCCCCCCCCCTTTCGTAAAATATGTACGAATCCGAGGGGGGTGGGGTGGGGGAGGAGGGAAGAGCGGCGAATTAAGATGTACACGTACGCCCCATTCAACCTCACGCATAAAGTCAAAAGCAGTTACTCGCGAAATGTTGTTTGTTTGATAGGCCGAATTTAGAACTACAACTTGTACAATGTAAATATGACTCACAATGCAAAATTTACGTCCGTGCCTTTAAAGTTCCTGTTAGAGGACCCACACCCTTACATGTAAGTCGGCGTCCACGGCACGATCTATATTTCATTTTAATATTCTGAATCCGCCCTCGACTGCATGAATGATACGAAACAGTCACAAGTGATCGAATTGCGGTTGAAGGAGAAGGTTTAGTTTAGTTTAGTAGAAAAAATGATCAGGAGGGACACTCAAGTCCCCATCAAGGATCCATATAGGAGAGAGAAAAAAACTGAAGACACAAACACTCATACCCGATTACAATGCTTAAAGTGTTTGTCCAAAGCATTCTTAAACCCATTCACACTACTTGCTAGAACAACTTTCTCATGCAAACCGTTCCACTCATTCACAACCCTATTACAAAAAAAAGTTATGCCGAATATTCATCCTACTTTGTGGCTATTGGAGTTTAATACAATGACCTCTGGTATACAACTATACTACTTAGCAAATATGAAAAAGTCAGTGAAGGATAAATTGTCAAAACCATACACAATCAAGGTAATTTCGTTGTGATGAGATATTGTCAAGTGCCGATTTTTAAAACACAAAATTCTAGCCCTTTATTGTATTTCCCTTCTTCCTTTTGTTTTCCTCATCATTTTCGGCGTTCTGGCAGATTTTTTTCACCCCTCACCCCCCCCCCAACCCCCCACTCTTAGCTGTATATGGAGATATTGTGTGCGGCCTGAATATATGGATCATGTTAGGTGTCATTAATGTTCCATGCATGTAGAAACTGTTATAAATACATTTTTTCACTCTTTTGTTCTTTCTTGGTCTACGTGGTCATTTCGAACAGTTTTCACTGCATGCATGGCAGCATTACGCATACGTAGATCTGACGTCGCGCTGGTTACTGCTTTCAGTTGACTTGCCTGAGTTGGCCCGGGCCGTATAAACGAAAAAAGAAAAGAAATTTTTTTTGTGATAAAGCCCAAACAATAAGATTAAGACTGTACGTAGAGAGGTATTCTTCACATTTTGTCAAAAGTGACTTCTGGTTTAGTCAGAAATGAGACCACGTGGGAACGAGAAACAAAATTTCAGCAAGTGAGTATATCTTGTTCAGAAAACTTGTCAGTATACACTTATAATGACAAATTATCCTTTCCGTTCCCCTAACAAATATATCAGCGGCTTTTATAAATAAGCATGAAGATATGGGCATGGGATTAGGAAGCCAGTAGGCTTAATTCAGTTGCTCCAGCGGCGTCAAACCTACAGATTGATCAGTTGCCCCCCCCCCCCCCCCCCTCTCCCCAATGGTTAAGAAACGTGAGAGACTTGAAGTATATGCCCCTTCCCTCCTCCACGCCCACACAAAACAGTATAAACGAGTAGTCCTACATTTGTAATCAGGAACAGGAACCACGTACGTTCCCTAGCTGAGACGGCTTTGTTTTTTTGATTGATTTGATATAATGCTTACAATTCTACCTTCACTTCCGGTTCTACAGAACTCAATGGAAGGTACACATTATAGATACAGTTTGTAGTATCAAATTTCGAAGAAATGCATTATTGCTAGACAATACATGATAGAAGAGATATTTAACTTCCTTATCATTGATGTCGTTGTACTGATCGAGTCCACGACAAGAATGAAACAACAAAGAAACGAGATTGTCACAGGAAGTATAGTTTGCCAATCAGTTGCCAAGTTACACCAACATGTTAACGTGGCAACAACAACATTTAAAGACTTTTAAATTTTCAGTTGGTTACATCTTGACAACCAGAAGATTTTCGCTAAGAGGCAGAACCTATAATTGTGGCGACAAGATCAATTTATTCCCTAACGTTTCGTTACATGTTTTTGTAGGTGTCCGTCGACGTTAGGTTCAATGCGTTTACCGGTCATTTCGTACCTTAGCTTGCAGCATTTTCTGTCAATTCTTGAGTCAAGGGGCGGTTCTTGACGATCCTCATCTCATCAAACCCGCAATAAACCGCAACAAATAAAACAGGATCCCAGTATAGGCATATCCACGCGATCATGAGCCTATATGTCACTCGGTATAGCGGCTATAGAAAACATAACAGTTTTTATTTTATAAAGACCTCCCTTTCCCAGTAAACATTATGACGTCGGATCGACGTCGGGTTTAGGTCCAGATGGTCGGTTAAACGTCGGTGTCCATTATAAGTAGTAGTTCAGACG
>JXUT01146619.1:0-19586 GCA_000934455.1 Apostichopus parvimensis | reverse complement strand
GGGGGGGGGGGGAGAGCAAGATGCATAGGCCTACAATGCTGCTAAATATATGGCATTATGTTATTTATTGTAAACAAAGTTCCAGGTTGAACTGCTTTTCAAATTGACGTCATGATAAATTGGTATTCTACTGATTACGGGATAAAGGTACTACTTGTAACAACATTCAAGGTGCACAATGGTGCCCTACAGACAGTACAATGCATAACCCTGTTCAATCCTCTATAAAAGACTGTGCTTTGAGTGAAGATTGAAATTTCTTTTGCAAAACCACATAGAACTATCAAAGTACACCAGTACACAGTTTTCAAAACTCCTAAAAATTATGGGCAATATTAAGTCGTAACATGTAGAAATGCCCCACCAAACCAACTCTAAACACTTTGCCACCTGTAGTCATTGTTCAGTTGTCACAAAACATTTTTGTTTAATTCATGTGTTAACAAATGAATTCTTATCCTACGGCAGCAGGAAACAATTTAGTGTTCTGACAGGCTCTGAATTTTGTCTAGAGTTTTATAAAATACTATGGTTTCTGTTTTCAAAACTGCTATTACATCTTCTCAAATGTATAACAATTTGCAAAACTTTTGGATAAATTATTCCCTGCAAAGTTGATAACAGATGTCATCATGAACCCTAACCACCATGGCAGAAATATGCTTTGTAACTGAAAATGTCTTTTTATCCAAAATGGTACCGTATATGATCGTGAAATGTGGATATCATTCCTAACACATACAGTATACTGTGAAAGGATTTTGTGTGTCACTCATTCATGGATTTTTAAGTAGGCAAATTTAGGAATATCCAGGTTCCAACTCATTAGACCAGATATAGTTCAACAAAGAGAAGAGAGTATCCTTCAAACTGCTGTAACTGGCAAAATGCATCAACTGCTTTGGAATTCACTCCAAATTTAAAGACTTACAGATCCATTCAAGTATTCAGAATTTGCTTAAACCCATTCATTGTTTTGACAAGTAGTCTCCCTTTAAAATCAATTTCACCTCAAGTGACATCAAACACACACAGAGTCCATGTCTCACTGCTGGCTATGCTAGAAGAGGTTATCAATTACACTGAGCACTGTAAAACTTTTCTCATTCTCTGAGGCTCAATCTAATAAGTGGAGATAACCAGGTTTGAGAAGAGAAGGTGCACAGACTATCTGAGAGGGCTTCATTTTCACAATAACATGCACAAGATGATCTCTGACCTATTTTGAGTGTAACGTTAATTATGCATTTCTGCCCCATCACAATGAATGTTCTGAACCTGCAATTGCTTACAATTTGAAAAAGACTCCATGAGAGATGCATATTGGAATTTTTGACCAATTCCAATGTCCTAGTCATGCATTGCTAGCATTAAAGTAATACATGTAATTAAGTAAACTGTGGACACATGGTTTTAACTCTTTAACTACTGTATTGTTGACCTCTAGTTTAGCAGCAAGGTTCCACCACTAATTTGTACCTGCATAAAAGTTATTTACAACCAGGGAATGCACATGATTATCACATTGATAGCCTATTTATAGCATTTGACCAGTCTTGACGTCAACTGACCATTGCTTCCTGTACAAAATTCCTTAGGAAACTGACACTAGAACTAATGAAATTGGAAATGTTATTTGATCCTTGATGATACCAAGTGACATGTGGCCCAAATTGTAAACTAAAGATCTATAATATCCAATGTTGTTTTCATTCTGGTACAATGATGAAAATATAATCAATTTATTCCAAGTATATGATTGTCTATTCTTGAGAAAGCATTGGCAATAAGGTAACCAACCAGCAAGCACAATTCTGAGACTTGACTTTGGAAGTATCACACACCTTGTGATTCCGCCGACTTGTAGAACCAGAATCCAACAATGCATTGCGGTTTCGATGATGTAACATGAGCAGTTTTCTTTAAGAATCTGACGTAATGTATAGTGAGGGTGTACAACATCCTTGATCTTAGTAATACACTGAAAAGCAGTGTGATGTGACAAACAATAAATTCACAATGAGTCAAGCTGTCCTGAAATGACCATTGACCTCAACAACAGGCTTCTTGCACTAAATGTGATACATCAACATACTAAATATGACATCTGTCCTTGTTGAAATATTGTGTAAAACATGGTTTTCACAATTTGACCCCTGGTGAAGTCAAACGACCATTGACCTCTGCCCACATTAGGCTTCATGTACTAAATGTGGTACAACTACATACCACATCTGCGATCTGTCCAAGCTCCCCTTGCGATATTATGTTTAGGAAGGTGTGTTAGTGTAGAGAGACAGGAAGAGGGGAACAAAGAGGGGAATGATGTAAATGTTTGGTGACCCAAAATGACCTTTGACCTCCACAAAAACATTAGGCTTCTTGTAATCAATGTGGTACTTCCACACAGCAAATATGAGGTCTGCCAAGCTTTCTTTCATGAGTTATCATGTTTACAAGGTTTCACAATTTGACCCCTGGTGACCCCAAATGACATTTGACCTCCACCAAAAACAATAGGCTTCTTGTACTCAATGTGGTACTTCTACACACCAAATAAAAATTGGTCCCACCTTCCCATCTTCAGATATGTTTACAAGCTGGGCGTCATAAACGCACACAAACATACTGTATACACACGCACACACATATGCCATCATGAATGAAAACGTTACGATTATCATCGAAACCAAAAAACAAAATTGTTGACTTAAATTGCTCTCACCTGCTTCAGCTTTTCTGATACTTTCGTCTAGAAAAATCTTAGCCGGGCTTGGAGGAGGCAGAGGTCTTCTCTTCCGGGTTGAGCTCACCCAACACCATCCACCGCCAAAGAATGTCCGGAATTCTTCTCCTTTATGTTTCCAAATCTGATAAATGAAAGAAAGAAAAAAATTATTCTAAGTCTCACACATCGCCCTGGCACGGTTGAAAGAATTAAGACGTATATATCTGTTCAGAATGCGTATGTGCCAAATCCTGCACATGAGCCATCTGGAACTGAAATACATACACTTTTTACTTCTGTCTTAATCACACAGGACATGCAACTTGAAAATTCCTAACTGTAAACTATGACTTTAATGTAACTTGCTAATCCAACACAATCAGAGAGGTGCAGCATTAATCAATGATAAATGGATTGCACATTCTTCTCAGTACTGCCATACAAAACAGTTCCATGGCATACACTGCATGTTTGCAACATTTTTTACCTTTCCTTGTTGTGTAAACTTACTGACGCAAACAAAGAACTGAATATATCGAGTGGACTGACAGACAAATTTTTTTGCACTCATGATTTTGATGAAAGGTTATTAAATTTCTCTTTATGAAAACATGTTGACACATTGAAAATGTTTAAGTACTTTCCCTATCTGCTACTCACTAGCACCACAACTGAGACAGTATTGCACCATAATCATTCTAAGCCAGCAAAACCTTTAGAAAGCAGTGAGGACATGTTTAGTCTTTCTACTGAAAATACCAATTGCAAGATAGAAAATACACATAGCTTTGAATGTTAAATACATTTTCCGATATTGGACTTCTTGCTTTCCAATAGTGCTGACATAAATTTAATTAAATTTGAAGGCTTCATGCAAGCTGAATTTGGAGTAGAGTTATGAGATTAAAATCATGGACTCGGTAATATTACAGTATACTGAGAATTCAGTGCACTACCAGCTTCCAAAGATCTGGTATTTTCTTTCTCAATAAACAATTATGATGGTTGGAAATATTTGAGTAAGTCACTGTGTGGGATGCAATCTCATGGTCCAGCGACTTCATTGACTTAACCGTTGTAAGTGTCATAATAACGAAAAACTGGACACAACGACACAGGTATGTCAACACAGGATACACTAAGAGAGCAAAGACAGTTTTGGCATTTAGTCTGGATCAACCAGCACCTTAGGTTAGCAAATGACAAAGTAAAATATGTACATACCTGATGTTTGATAGGGAAGCAGTATTTGACCCATGGTGAAATCTTATGCAGGTCATCCTCCAGGTCACTTTTCCTCTTCTCTGCCCGTTTTCTCTCTTCTTTTTCGATAACGGTCACTTTCTTGAGCTTGGTATGACCAAGACCATCGGTCCACACTGGGAAGAACACCACGGGTTTGATAGCACACTCGAGCACAGACAACGCCAAAGCAAAAGCTTGTGGCTTGGAACACATGTGGACTGCCTTGATCCAATTGTTGCGGTGAGTCGGCCAATTCGTGTGCATGAAAGGTGTGGGAATGTTACTCTCTAACTGAGTGATGGTCAGCCTTAAGGTCGAAATGGTCAGAATTTTATTACCATATATAGTTCCTTGCCACTTAAACTCAACCGGTGACTGAATACCAAACTTGTTTGCCAGGTGGCGCTTCTTGTCCCTGTCTTCGGCGTGCTGGGGTTTATTCAGGGCGAGCCTATTGGTGGAAAACTGATTCTCATAGAGTTTATAGTTGCCTTCCATACCGAGCTTAAAGAATGTCTCTTTGATGACGTCAGGCTTCTTGGGCTCCACCGCCGAGATCTCTCCTTTAGCGTTGATCACTAGCATCGGTTCGTCCTTCCGGACAGCCGACCGAAGGACCCTTCTCTCATTTGGAGTGGTGGTTGACTGCTTGGGTATAGTATTAGTATAGGTAACAAAAGGGGTGCTCTTAGGGGGAGGAGGTTTGTAATTGGGATTTCTAGACCTAGTCATGATTCTCCTTGAAGATGTACCATCCTCTTGTTTCTCACCTGCAGCAACTCCATCTCCTTTATCTATTCCGCCTTCAGCTTTTCCTGCCTCCGAGGTCTCTTTCTGCTCTTTGCTTTCAGAACCTGTATCGGCTGAAGACGTATCTTTGTCTTTGTCGATTTCACCACCTTGGGTTTCACTTGTACCAGTTCTAACAGTTTCATTCTCTCCTGCTTCACATTTATCAATTCCCTGAGATTTATCATAAGCTTTTTGCTCTTCCTGAATCTTTCTTTCCTCAGCCTCTTTTTGCTGTTTTCTTTCTTCTTCTAACCTGTTTTCTTCCTCCAATCTCTTCTCTTCCTCTAATCTCTTCTCCTCCTCTAATCTCTTTTCTTCCTCTAATCTCTTCTCTTCCTCTAATCTCTTTTCTTCCTCTATTCTCTCTTCCTCTAATCTCTTTTCTTCCTCCACTCTTCTCTCTTCTGCCAATCTCTGCTCTTCTTCTAACCTTTTTTCCTCCTCTATTTTCCTCTCTGCTTCCAATCTCTTCTCTTCCTCCAATCGTTTCTCCTCTTCCACTCGTTTCTCCTCCTCTTCTATCTTCCTCCTTTCTTCTTCTTCCTTAGCCTTTTTGGCATCTAAAATTTCTCCTAAAGGGAAAACACAGAAGCTGAGATAAGAATGTGATGTTTCGAAGTTGAGCTCAAAATTGAAATAAAAACCTTAAAAAATGTAATACTGAAATACTTGAATAGTAGCATTATAAGATACAATTACTCACACAGCTGGTTGCCTTTCATAACAGGTAGTTTTACTTCTCATTAGATGTAGTAAGTAGTCATTTGGAATAAAAACATTTTCACAAACACCTGCATAAATAAACTAATGAATGAGTGAGTGTTGTGTATACGTAATACACAGTTTAGAGGTGCACTCTGCAATCCATCATGTATATACAGTACATTCACAAACAGATGCCAATCATGACAGCTGAAATCACACCTTGCAGTATCGACAGCTTCCCTACAATCACATTAATATCATGAGGTACTTTTTTTCTACAGGACGAAGTACTTTTGCGACCAATGAGAAATAAGAGTTTCCTTTATCAATGTGGATACAGGTCTTTGTTTGTTAACACTATAATTGTTTGAAATAAAAACAAAGGACAATGCTTACGTCATGAACTACAAATTTGAGCGCTGAGTAGAAATTGTCCAGACTGGACGCTAAGTTAAATGGCTGGGCTCTAGAAGTGTGCTTCACAATAGTGTATTATTTATTGTATTAAAGTTCTTGCTTTCCCTACTTTAACCTCCTTATTGCCATGTAAGTTAGATTACATAGTCTGCAACTTGACTCACCATTGGCTATGTCAAGGCACGATCTGTGGGATCCCTTGTACTGACTGGTCAATTCTTCTGTTTTCTTCATGCCATCGAGTATGTCTGGCATCGCCTCTGAGAGTACCTGACATAGGTCTTTATCCCATACCATTGGATCCAAAGCTTGCATCAGTTCTTCAAGCTGTAGCTTAGTACTGTAGTAGATAATATCATCTTCTGATTCACTGTGCATAAACAAAAACAAAATACATTCATTATCAGCAAACATTAACAACATAGAAGACTATACGACAAACTACACAAAACAAGGGATGTCATCCTGGTGTCAGACAATGCTGCAAATATATGGAAAGACAAGTTACATTCCACCAGGGCCAAGTTTTAAGGGTCGTCCAGTCAACCGAGATGACCACAGTCGTCCAGCAGACGACTTATTGTTTACCTGTTGATCGAATTCAGATTCCTAAATATCCCCTAAAAATGATAAATTGGTATCACATTGGATACTAAATAAACCACAAATTGTGGTAGGCTTATGATCCACCCCAAGGGGAATTTTACTTGCCCAAAGCTGGTGTTTTCTGTTCACCAAAACCTAGTGCTAATATTGATCATTCTTTGTTGCTTTGCTACAAAAAATTTCAGACAACAAAGTTTGCTGTTCAGATTACCAAATGTATGACTTGATGTGTAACAACCAGGAAAAATCCTTACAAATTTTCCCTTTTCCCACAACGTTACTTCATATGAATTCTTTCAGCTTTTCATCTCAAAAATCTTGTTCTTAATCATGACTACAAAGACACACACTGTGATATGTAGTGTATAACAAAGAGTTGTGGTTTAACAAAATTCATAATGAGATCACAGACCACTCCATGGTGATGACTTTCCTGTTAGAAAGGGGGTTGGTGGTAAAAGTTGGTCCCCTTCAAACAACCAAAGCTACTGTAGGGATGCAGTAAATGATTTTAACAAACTTTTTTACAAAAACAGAATATTCTTAACATACTTATATTAGGCCCATATTTATCCTCTGATGACTGACTTAACCATGGTCATATATTTTTGGTAACAAATTGAAGGATTTAAATAAAAAATCATAATTTATCGGAGCTAACATACAAAACAACAACAGAGCATATCTGATTCACAGATTGCAAGAATATCACTTGAAAAACTAAATCATACTGATGATGCATGTAGGCTGTTGGCACCGATAATTCTCTTCATTATGCTTGGTCAGACTTCTAAAGATTCAAGTTATACTAAAAAGAGAGACATGTGTATTTACTGGAACATTAATATCGATCAATTGTTAGAAACATCATTGTAACTCTTTAATGGCTAGGGAGGGTTTTAGAAATAGTGCCCGGCTAAGTGGGCCTTTGCGATAATTTGGAAAGTGCGGACAAAGTGAATGTTTGGAATCACACAATCATGTTTCTATTGCTTATCCTTTCTGCAGGTTCAGGTTATACTCAACTAGGCTATTTCTATCAACCTATAAATCAGATGAGCAAACAGTTTGGAGTCCTGTTTTTCTGTTTATTTTGTTTCTGTTTGTTTTTCTCTTACAGAATAAGTGACAGCATTCTAAACTATTCTTTTAATTCCGTAGAATTGATTTCTGTAACCTTACAATGCGCAACATCCTTGAAGTTATCTCCTACTTTTTCTTACCACTTTTTGAGATGTATGATAATTAACATGATCCTACACTAGAGCTAATATTGATACTTTCAAACTACAAATTTGAAGCAGAAAGTGTACCCACTGCACCAATGGCAATTGCAGCATTTTGTGGGCACTGTGCACCACAGGTAGAGTCATGTTTAAGGGGTACAGTGGCAGAATACTTTTGGGCAAAATGAAGGCACCAACAGCAAAAGCCAATATAGTTAATGGATTTGTCATGCATATCTTTTCTTCTTTACTGTTGAAAAGCAACTTGTCACTGGCAGGGCTGATTTTTAGGCATCCCAATCCTCCAAGACAAATCAGTTCTAATCAACTTTGCCAGTTCTGTAACAGGAGCATAACTACAGTACCATGTATGAAAGGGTATAAGACTGACAACAAAAATATACTTTGCATAATTTGAACATCAAAGCAATGTTTACATCTTTCTTGTACAAACCTGCAGAAATGGCTCACTGGATCACATTATTTAGTACACAGTAATCCTGACTCCCATTCCACTTAACCTTGTTATGTTTTAATGCAACATATAGGTCTTTTGACAATCTATACTTACACAAACAACCTTCTGCATAGAAACCAGTATTTTCTACCATGTCTGTCCATACCAATGGGTTCCTGTCGAATCAGGAGACCACTCTTCTCAATGTCAGAGATGCAGTCATTCACTCCAGCTACTTGATGTGCCTTGCAAACAGAACATAGCCAGTCATCTTCTGGCACTGCTTTAAGGGGTGGCTCCACACACTCCAAGTGATAAACAGCTGAACAAGTTTCACAACATATAAGATCGCCTAATCTATGACAAGAACGGCAATGATCGTCATAGGTAATGGCACCCTCGCTAATAATTTCCTCTCTAACTTTATTGGACATTATAAATTGGTCACATAGAAACTGCAATACTTTCAATTTATCAGATACTGACACAAACGGATAACTTTCATCTTCCAAGAACGAAAGAACATATCTGAACTCTCTGTCACTTTCAACGTACTGATGTACAAGAGCTGGCCATGTCATCCCATCCATCAGAAAGTGCTGTACATTTACACTATCACGTTGATCATGAGCTCCAAAAGTTGTACTACTTGACTCCTCCTCTCTGAGCATTGCACGAAGTAGAGCAAGTTGTGCTTCTGACAAAAGGGCACATTGTTCGTCACTACATAGAGCAGCGCAAAATTCTTCAAACCGAAAAGGAGACAGCCGCAACTGGGTATAGAAGTGCCTAAGCACTTCATACACAGCCAGAGCCGGCATGACATCTTTCTTCTCGATTAAAAGATCTTCACTAGATTTTGGTAATGTCAATTGTGGGACATTTATTTCTTCTTTGCACCACACGGGAGATGGTGCACGATTTACTCTAGAGTGGATAAGTTTTCTTTTCGCACTACTCACTGAGCTTACTTCACTTTCTGCCTCTGACGCTAGTTCACTTTCAGCATCGGACAAATTATCTGAAACATTGTCAGCGTTTTCGTCAGAGGAATCTTCACTGTCTGAATCCGGACTTTCGTAGTCCACTGCTGCTTCCTCCTCGGAGCTGCTCTCCCCAAATTCAAACTTCTTCTTCTTCTTACTAGACTTTTTCTTGGAGGACTTTGGTGTCCCTGAAGGGGTACCAGCTGCATTCCCAGCAGTCTTATTCTTAGGTGTTTTTGATTTTGAGCTAGGCTGACGTTTGTCACCTGCAATGACTTGTTTAATAAGTCTTTGGCTCCTACGAGCCGCTTCTCTGCTAGCCCTGCCATTACTTTCTTTAAAGTCTGACAAACGGGTACTTGTTGAAGATTGACTTACGGGGGTGCTTGAACGAGAGCTGGAAGGACTTTCATGGGAACTTGTTCCAGCGTTCCCTCGACCGATTTTGGTACGATTCGGCGGTGTTGAGTCTCTGGAGCTGGACGCATTTTTCGGTGGACGACCACGACCTCTCTTCATGACTAGTAAAGCTCGAAACAGGCTCCTGTTAGGCTTTACACTGTTATTCACATGTGGTTACTACTAGAAAAGTCGGATGGCAGAGTAGTTCGTGTGTTTGGGTTTTCAATCGACACTGAACTTAGCGGCAACATTTCAGGTCCGCCATCCTTTCATGAGAATTGACCACGTGACCTACATTAATTACGATGCTCTCTTTTTCTCCTCAGAATTTCACCTCATTTCACGGGGATAATATCATTCGTCATCATACGGTGAATTATGAACATATTTGCATCCCGAGATATTCCGTGGTAATTTTTGCCGTCAGATCTTGATCCATGTACGGCCTTACAGTCTTTCGTCCACTGAGTGTTAGAACCAATCTGATTGGCTTAAGACCTCAGCCATTATTATTTTATTTCATTCTTTAAAATAGTATACTCATATAAATGCACACCATATTAACATTTTCCTCCAAAAATTTAAATTATTCATCAAAATATTAGATATTCAAATAGTAGTATGTATAGATAAGGACACATTTATAAACAAATATGGTTGGAATCAATTTGGTACCAATGACCAATCACAGATTGTTTAACACAGGATCGTCACAAAGATTGAAATTTTTTATGGCCTATTATTGCCAATCTACGCAATATCGAATGTATTTTTTCTAACAACAATAAGAGGAATTTTCATCAACAATTTTAAGAATATTTTTCCTTTTGACGCCTTTTCATTGCATTTTACCTTTTTATCATGTGTAATAGCTCTCCTGTCGGCAAAAAAATTGCGATTTTTTTTATATTTTGAGTAGCATAATCGCTGGGCGTTAAATAGTCAGTGCTCCTCCTACTTTATGTGAAAACTGGGCGGAGCCTTGGGAAAGTGTCAGTGCTTTTCATGGCAAGCCGTTTCATTTTATATCCTCGAAAGTCTCTACGTCGAAGTACATAACATTTTCTAATAAATTATTGGGTCAATACTACAATGAAGGGGCTGTGATAAGGTTTTGCAAATATATGTCTCCAACACTAGTTACTGTACGCAGATACATTCAACTCGTATTTACAATAGACCCAAATCACATTATATCTACCTGAAAAAATTGCACAACATCTACCCAAGGCTACAGACTTTATAGGAGGTCGACGCAACATGAATAAACCATAATAGTTTTCGGTCCCTACCTTTCTCTCTTCTTCAAATAATACCAACAAAAATCCTATAGCCTATTCATTCTTTGGTATATCTGCTTAATTTTCCCTGGTGATGCAGAGGAAAACATTAAATAAGGAACTTTTAATTTTAGTTATTAATTTTTGGACGCTGATATATCGAAAAAAGTTTTATCGACCTGTAAGATGAAATACTGGAATCGTCATGTGCCTTAGCCATTCGCAAACAGAACCAGTATCACCACTATGTACTGTACTGTTCAACGCTGTCTATTTGAAGATAAAAGGATGGGTGGAGCCATGGAATCGAAGGCGGTGCTTAGTGCTTTGTAATCATGACAGTTACTTTTCATAGGATTTCAACGCATGCATCGTGGCATGTATATCACAGCAGGCGGCTGATGATATCACGCTTTTCTAGTTCAAGTAGTAGACATATTGACGTTGTTAGTGCTTTGAAATAACATGCATAAACAAGCAGTTGCCTTCTAAAGGTCTAGTGCATGCCGTACCTGGGATCTGAAACGGTTACCCATGCAGTAAGATAACTTACCGATTCGGTTTGACAATACATCACAAACTAACAAATCTAGCTTGCTGTTTGTAATACTAGCCTAATAAGAAGTATTTCTAGAAGTCAATCAGAGCCAGGTGCTTAGACTAGGTATTTTTTGTAGCTTTTCATTATGATTTCGAGGACCAAAGTTAGGCCTAACCACGTAGGCCTAGGCTATAGCATGAAACCTAGCTCGGTACCGTTATTCTTCGCACACGGGAATTTCCGCTGACAAAAAACGGTGCTTTCAGAACAAATTTGTCAGCGGAAAACAATGTTCTTGTCAGTGGAAAACACCGTTTTTTTGTTAAGGAAATTGTTCGTGTGTAGAATCTCACACAGCAGTTGTACTGAATGTAGCATGGGCACTTCGTATTCCGGACACCTAAGCCTTAAAACACCCCAAAACTATATCTATTTGGTATAAATCACCTGAAAATATACTTGATATGGTGGGAGAAGTGTGTTATATAACGATACACGGCCAAACTTTCTTTCCTGCAAACTGTTTTCACGTTGTATTCCACGAAGATTCTTGTGATTGTGGAACTGGTATTTCTTTGCTCGAGTATTGCGAATATTCGGACACCCGGCCTACAGTGTGGCGCTGGTGATAAAATTGGTGGCGCAGTTGCTCTTTCAGTAATTATAACAGACTTCATAGATCTCCGTCATTTTATTGACAAATATGTAAGTATTTACTTGCACACGGGTCATTTTGGAGAGAAAATAACTGTAGCTTCGTACTTGTTGGTGAAATTTGGCTCTTCCTGTAAGGTGTCATGCATTTCTTAGGGGTGTCCGAAATTCGCAGTGTTCCGAAATTAGCAATACTGACTATACTATTACTTCTGTTGCATTGAATGTGGTTGTGTACACTGTTGCTTGTGTGTGGATATGGAAAGGTGGGAACTAAAACTCATTTCTACAGTTTCAGAGTAATATTTTCATTGACATGTTTGAGGGGAGGAACAAATTCCCTTTCCCGAGAATTTGATGGCCTTTAAAAGCCATTGTTGTCACTCAAGATTGTCCGCTGCACCTCACACCCAATACTGCTCTCTGATTTGGACCAGTATATTTCTGAAGGGATATCGTCCCTGTATTGCTGAGTGATTGGTTGATAGCAGATGGATGAAGTCCAGCTGTTGACTAATGGCAACATACACATGCCACTGGTCCAAGTTATTGGTAGAATGAACCTTCGCTTTTCATATTGTTACTTACATATGCTTTATGGGAACACATTGATGGACCCAATTGGCGTATAAACCCATACAGACACTGCAGCTATAAAGGTTCTGGCTTGTTTCAGTAGTAGCAGAAGGAACATCGTAATCGCATAAAGCTTCTCTACCAGGCTATGTCATGATTTTTTGTAGTGACCATAAGTTGTGGCAAATATAGGTTGAACTAAGAATGAAATGAAATTTTATCTGAACTCAAATGGTGTGTCGTTGCTTACCAGTCAAAACGTCCCTTTACCAAAACGTCCCCGTACCAAAACGTCTCGGCTTTTGGTCAAAACGTCCCTGTTGGTCAAAACGTCCCCATAAGTCAAAACGTCCCCGTCTATCAGATTCATTCACAGTTGTGAATATATATTAATTTTAGTTATTATTTGGCCAAGTTATCGGCATGCAAGTTGGATTACAGGCGCTTACCTCAGAAAATTATACTCAAAAATGTTTCCGCCCTCATACCCGGCACTTCCCACTCCTAAAAACTGTGTTTTCAACCTAAACTATACTTATACTTATCCTTACTCTTTGATTTGAACTAAAAACATCCACACTTGCATTCCAACTGATTATAAAATTGGGGACGTTTTGACTTACGGGGACGTTTTGACTGCGGGGACGTTTTGGTAAAAAGCGGGGAACGTTTTGGTCTTAAAAAAGCGGGGACGTTTTGGTAAAGGGACGTTTTGACTGGATACCTTGTCGTTTCATTTTTTTAAAAAGTAACCATATCACTTTGACGCACATGGAGACAAGTGAAATGTTTTATATTCGTATCATTTACACTATCACCGTTTATTATTGGTAATAATAAACCATGATTGAAATGCAGCGACATAATAAACACACAGAGACAAATGAAGAGTATCAGTTTCTTCTCAGTTTACACTATCACCATACATATAATTACCAATAATCATTCACAAGTTTATACAACATATATCAACATGGTAATAAAACATTTACATGTACACACATGACATAATGCCAGCCAATTGCTTCGAGAATCTAGACTGGTATGAAACAAACATAGTCTACATGTATGTGATAAAAAAGGAAATTTCCGCCCAAGAAATTTTCATTTGATCGTCACGCAACTACAGTGTTATTTGTTGACTGCTGTTAGTAGAATGTGACTCTTCGGACCAGTTACTGCTACTTCCTCCCTTCATATCATGTGATTTGCGCGTGGGCTTTTATTATTTATATGTTCTGTACAGTGTAGAATACTCGCTGAATGATAAAAAGTTAGTATTTTGCTTGTCATGGTCCGTATTCATGTGTAGAACAAACATACTTTTCACCTTGAATGATTCACAATGGGTATTTACGGCAATAACGCTCACTCATTCAAAATGCTCAACGAACTGTGGCTTTGGTTTCCAGGGTGCAATGGAACTTACTAGTTTGTTGCTATTTTGTAGACCGTGCTTGTAGTACCTGACAAATATTAATCTGCATAATTCAACAGCTTTGTTCCTCCTACCAACAGGCGTAAGTGCGTTCTCTCCTGTTAGTGGATCCCTGTTCATCTGTCACCAGCCTAGTGCACCATCTATACCAATACATCTAAACGATACCAGACAGAAAAGTCACGCCAGCAAACTGTAACTGTCAGTGAGTATCCACCAAACCAAAACAGTAGCCTGCATCTTTTCATATCTTTGAGTTGGTTTACAAATGTTTACCATGGACACGTTAGCCTCCTTTTGTTAACATTTTTGATTCCTTGCCCGAAGATAAAAGGAATCTATGCGATGGTGATTGCGTGTGTATGTGTGTGTGTCAGTGCGTTTGTGACGCCCAGCTTGTAAACACGATATCTCAAGAAGGGAAGGTCAGACCAATTAATATTTGGTGTGTAGAAGTATTACATTGAGTACAAGAAGCCTATTGTTTCGGTGGAGGTCAATGGTCTTTTGGGGTCACCATGGGTCAAATTGTGAAAACCTTGTAAACACGATATCTCAAGAAGGAAAGGTCAGACCAATTTCATATTTGGTGTGTAGAGTACCACATTGAGTACAAGAAGCCTATTGTTTTGGTGGAGGTCAAAGGTCATTTGGGGTCACCAGGGGTAAAATTGTAAAAAACTTGTAAACAGGATATCTCAAGAAGGGAAGCATGGGCAGACTTCATATTTAGTGTGTAGAAGTACCACATTAAGTACAAAAAGTCTATTGTTGATGGTGGAGGGCAAAGGTCACTTGGGGTCACCAGGGATCAAATTGTGTAAACCTTGTAATCTCGATATCTCAATACTGGAAGCTTGTTTTTGGTGGAGGTCAAAGTTTATTGTGGTCATCAGAGGTCAAATTGTGAAACCCTTGTAAACATGTACACCCTCACTATACATTACATCAGATTCATGAAGAAAACTGCTCATGTTATATCATCGAAACCACAATGCATTTTTGCATTCTGGTTAACCTTGAACATGAAACATGAAACCTCAAAATTGAAAGCTTGTGCAGATCTCATACTTGCTATGAAGGTGTAACATATAACATTGAGTAAAAGAAGCCTATTGATGTTGGTGGAGGTCAAAAGTCATTTGAAGTCAACCAATGCCAAACATTTACTTCACTCCCCTCTTACCTGTCTCTCTACACTATTAAGCACACCTTCCTCAACATAATGTCACAAGGGAAGCTTGGTCAGATCGCATAGTTGGTATTTAATTGTACCACATTGAGTACAAGAAGCCTAATGTTGTAGGCAGGGGTCAAATTTTGAAAACCATGTTTACACAATATTTCAACAAGGACAGATGTCATATTTAGTATGTTGATGTATCTATCACATTTAGTACAAGAAGCCTGTTATTGAGTTCAGTGGTAATTTCAGGACAGCCTGTGTCATTGTGAATGTAATGTTTCCCAAATCACACTGCTTTTCACTGTATTACTAAGATCAAGTTTGTTGTACAGTGTACACCCTCACTATACACTATGTCAGATTCTCAGCAAGTCAAAATTTAGAAGTCATATAAATAAGAATGTCAATAACTGGACTTTGATGCTAGAATTCTTGGCAAATAACTTCAATGTGGTGGTCAGTCTGGTTTTTCCCAAGTGGTATATTTACAGAAAAACTGACTGGGAAATTATAACCAATTCAAAAGAGCATTTGGAGAAATTTATGGCTACCGTAGCACGGTATTCAAACCAGCGAACTGTGGATTGTTTTCCCAAGTTTTGCTTTGTTGTTAATACATTTAAACTGCATTGAGGTTATAGTACCATAATCTTTTTGAGACTTTCAAGGATATCAGCAAACATTGTAAATATTGCATTATTTAGGCTATTAGGCACATTGATGTATGTATTCAAAACATATATGCAAAAGTTGCTAAGTTGGGTAAACAACCCAAACCTCGGCTCTCAGGTGTATGTTGTTTGAAGTAATGATATGTATGTTACCATTCTGATACTTCACAGCAATGTTCAAGGTAGAGCCACACTACAAGTTTGAGTCCAAGGATGTTGACCTGCCAAAGTGCATGTTCAAGATGGATAAAATTGTAGGAAAAGAAGGAGTTTCATTACCAGGCCAGGGTAGCACAAATGTAAGTATGAAAGGATTGAGCTGTCGGTGGGTGATATTATTGATGAGACCTGGAACCAGAGAAATATCAGCCTTCAACAATTACCGTTTGGCCCAAACCATGTAATATCTGGTTCAGAAATATGAAATGAATGATGAAATTCATTCAAATAGGGAGAAAATGAAATTCATGTCTTTCCTTCCATCTGGCCATGATTTGGTGGTATACTGTACCTTCGTAATGTTAATATAGTGTGTTCACACGAATATTCATGATGAAAGTATCTCGCTATAAAACCAACCGTGAAATTGTAATCAAATGCATTGTTTTTCCATGGTATGTGTGTACTGTAGCAAAATGTGACCTTTGTACTCTGTTCAGCTGACAAGCTGATTGTATAGTAAAGTGAAAGCCTCCATATCAACTTCACTTTCAGCATGGTGCCGACCAGAATTGCACAAAAACATTCTGCTATTTGGAAGATTCAGGCAGCATGTGATTGGTCTATTATCATCATTTGTTAATCATTTATATATTTATCATTTATTAATTGATGTATTTTTGTAGGTCATTAGGCTCATAGTTTGAAAATGTTTAGGAATCCACATTGATTAATGCTTACCATTAAAAGATATGGCTAATATCAATGGTTGAGTAGCCGCTGCAATCGGGGAACGGAAGGTCAAATGCTATCTGTCAGTTGCCGTCATTGTGGAGTACAATTGTCCGTTTGGGTATGAGTCTCGTTACCATTGGTGCTCTAGTTCTATAATATTTATTATAATAATAATAATAAATAAGTTCTTAATATAGCGCCAAACACCAAAAGGCCTCTAGGCGCTTAACAAAACCTAAAACAAATAAAAAATCAAAAGACAGAGAAATCAAAAGAAATAAAAAGTCTAGAAAACACATAAACGAAAATTAAACAGTATGTAAAATACGAACACAAAAATCTAAAAACACGAGAAGACTATAAAACAGACCAAAACCTATAAAAACACAAAAACAAAGGATAAGCACATAAAATAGAGTTGTACAAAAGTAAAAGTCTAGATAAAAACACGAGTATATAAAAGTGACAAAATCACGTTGAGAAACTAAAAAGATGTATTTTTAAAATTTTCTTAAATATGGCGAGAAATTATTTCATTTTCAAGCTCAGTATTACACTGCCTGTTTATGTAAGTCCTGTTGGGATTGTAACTCAAGCATTTGAAGACATCAGATTTTAAATAAAAACCTTCTTTCCACCATCTTTTACAGGGCCCCATTGATATTCAGTCACTAGAGAAGAGGCAGGATAAGATTCTTAAAGAACTCGCCGAAATAGAAAAAGAAGTCAAGAATTTGGAAGAAAAGTTTGGTGTAGAAACGACTACTGCAGCTTCGACGAAGCAGGTCACATCGAGGACAGCAGCTGTGGTATGAGAAGTTATCTTGAAACTCAATAGGAATTGTGATGTAGGAAAAGATTTGTGAAACCTGCAATAACATATATTTAATTAAGGACCATATTAAGTCAAAGATCCAACTTTATCGAAGATAAGGGTACTGTTTATATGTTAGCAATCTATTGTAAATAGAATGAATTTTTGAAGGGCTATCAAACAGTAAACTGGGTTTGCCTTTTCCAAAAAAATGGCCACAAAAACAATGTTCATTGTATTAAATCTTACCAATGGTCCAGGACACTTTAATTTATTGGAAATTTCAAGTCAAAACATATGAATCTAAGAGATGAGAGAACAGTAACATAAACGTTGTTGTCAAAAAATACAAAGTTTTCGTACTAAAGTTTTTTCTTAAGTTTGAAACTATCTGTTGCACAGGACAATACACCTTTAGTGTGGTAATGAGTCGTGACCATTTGGGTCCCTCATCTGTCACAATTGAAAAAGTCTTTCTTGTGCAAGGAAAAACTATATAGGTAGTATAGGCACTCAAATCAGTGACTCTCCTCATGTAACCATGTACAGGTAATGATTGGACTAGACTTGACGTGGACTTGAAGGAAAATGAATCTTTAAGTTTCTACTGTTTTTACAGGTGTTCGCCAAATTTCTTTACAAGACACACCTGTGCATCTCACGTCAAAAATAACATAAATTAATAATATGAAAACATTGATTTGCCAGGAGATTAAACTTGTACTACATCAACAACACATAATAACCTTTATCATGCAATGAATTTCTCATCTTTTTTTGGTTTAGATTGGTAACATCATTCACGACGTGGTTGTCTATGCCAATCCTTCCTCTCCGCCTCACTCGCTGGTCTATCTATACAACAGACTACAAGAGTCGTATACCTGTAGGACAGCTGTGCATGTGCATTCATCAGTGCAGTCTGTTCCTGAGAAATTGTTAAATTACTTTGGAAATGGTGTCACCGTTGAACGACCAGAAGCTCAGATATCGCTTACACTAATATGGAAAGATGGTAATTGTTGTTTTGGTTGTTGCTAGGCCCCATGTTTAGTTATATTGGTTGCAGTGTGGGATTTTTTTTTAGTCAGTTTTTAATCAGACTCAGCATTGTTTTGAATGTAGGATTCTGCGTCCAGAACCGATAATTTAGCCAGGGGCACAGGGGTAAAAATTTGTTGAAAGGGCAGGGCGGGAGAAAAGAGGGGCGGGCCAGGCCGCCCCTGTCAAACAGCGAAGCTAAGGCACTGGGCCATCTGCCCTATTATAATGTGTATTCACAAACTAGTATAGGCAGAGATATGATCGCATCTTTACAACTACACTAGTAAAAGTATGTCATACAATAAACGCAATTGGTGTTCAATCGCAAGTTTTATTGGAGGCTTGCAACCCTGAGATGCAACCTTCTTTCTCTAGTTACATTACTGAAGCTGTTGAGTTGGTTGACAAATTATACCCAAACTTCAGCTTGTTTCAGTCCTCATTATTGAACTTTTATCATTACATAGCAAGTGTCATGTGAGATAAGCAAAGAAAACTTGTAAAAAGCTTGAACTGAAGACTTCAGAAAAAATATGTCCATCTATTGAGTTGTCACTTTCTCTCCACAGTAAAACATGGTCCAGAGATGAGAGTGAATCCTAGCGACCAGACCCCTATATGCGGAGAAACTAACATCGCCCGTTATCTAGCGCGTCTGTTTCAGCCGAGTTACGAAGCTGATCTACATTCGGCTTGTTTGGCCGACCACTGGCTGGACTTGGCGTCCTTCTCTCTGGTTGGTGGGAACACGAAAGAACGCGCAGCCGCAGTGAGATCACTCAACTCACACTTGGGAAAGAAAAGTTGGCTCTTGGAAAGTACATCCTCTTTTGTTGATGCTGTAGTCTTCAGTGCCTTGCATCAAGCAGGTCAAAGGTCTGGAGCCTCTGGAAATGTCAAGAGATGGCTAGAAGGTTGTGAATC
>JXUT01146602.1:0-18057 GCA_000934455.1 Apostichopus parvimensis | reverse complement strand
AGTTTGCTATTTTATTGATGTTTCTCAATTTTCATGAATTCAACATGTCCTCAAACTTTTAGAATTGTCCCTCATATCTTAAAATAACATTTACCATAAACAAACATATCTCTGTTACCTTTCCTCTCAAACAAACTGACTAAAGTTCAAATCCCTATCAACTACTTCAATCATATCATCAACATTGGTCCCAGGATATTAACACACTAGAATTTCCAAAGATATATCAGATTTAAATATCACAACTGATGTCTCAGGTAAGCAAATACCGATGTTGTCACTAAGAGTCAAATAAAATATGGACAATTGCTGACCATTTTTGTACTTTTTGGCATATTGTGAAAGTATTAATGATTGCCTCGAACTTCTAACAAAACACAGAAGCTATCAAACAATCATGCAAACAGAATTATACTATTCAAACATTCTCTAATAAGCCTAACTTGATTACAGTTTAACATTGCCTGAATAAACCTCATTTCCTTTCCGTATTATCATGATTTTCCCAAGGGCCTTCCAAAGGATTAAATTCCCATCTCATAGTTAAGGCCTATGAAGACTATATCATATGAAACCAAATACAACTTCATCATCTTTGATCCTATTTCACTTAGCTTTTGCAACATGTTCAAGTTTATTTACTTGCGGTTTAAGGGATGTTTTCACCCCAGGGCAGTGCTTATCTGAGCGTAGGCAGACTGCCCTCAGTGGTGGTATGATACTCCCTCCTGTGACAAGCAACAAGGTGTCAACTCTTTGACAGTTTGATTGAGAGAAGAAACCTTTTTAAAAATTGTGCCTCTTTTATATGCATTATGCATTGAATGATCTTTGTGTGTCTTGAACAGAAATGTTTTGCATCAATGTTAAGTAGTGTATATTTTTTCATCAGTGTCGTTAACAAGCAGGTGACACATGCCAATCAGAAATTGAGCAAAGCCAAATGTTTTTCGGCACCACAAATATCCTGATAAGCTTGATGCATTTCATATGATTGTTGGTTCATGATGTGGCATTATTGTAAATTTTAAATATTTAATATATTATAGTAATCACATAAAAGTCAAAATCTATCAAACTTCATCATCAATTTAGCCAATAAAGGGATCATTCCAGAGATTTTGCATATTTTAAAGGTGCATATCTTGAAAACCAGACTAGCTATAGAAACACTGTTTAAATTAACTTTTACCTTCCAGTCCTCAGCCTCTTACCACACTACCTACCTTATCCCCTCAGCTTCCACTCACTTTATCCTCAGCTTCCCCTCTCCTAACCAAGCTCCCCCTCTTCTGACCATGCTACCCCCTCCTGACCAAGCTCTGCCTCTCTTGACCAAGTTCCCCCTCTTCTGACCAAGTTCCCACTCTCCCTACCAAGTTCCACTTCTCCTTACCAAGCACTTCTCCTTACCAAGCTCCCCCTCTTCTTTCCAAGCGTCCTCTCTTCTCATCAAGCTTCCCCTCTCTTTACAAAGTCCCCCTCTCCCGACCAATCTCCCCTCTTTACAATCAGCAGCTACATCAAAAGTAATATCCTCCTCTTTACTCTTCAGCCACTTCAAACAAACCTCACTTATTTCGGAATTAAAATAACCACAGATGTTATACTAATTATAGAGGTTGCACATATTCCACACGGGATGGCCATTTCGCAGTAACACCACTCGATGTTCCTGACCGCATCTTTCCATCCATGTACACAAAGGATGCCGAATTTAAAAGACTCAAGGGCTGAAGTGACACTTGTAAATTCTAGATACAACGGAATGCCCCGAGTGACACTGCCCTACAATTTCTGTCATCCTACCTATTAAATCAAACAGACGTCATAATGTTTGATGGATAAACCACATTGCAAGAATGTTACATCCTCATGATCAGGTATATCATGGCTGTCCAAATATGACATCCTGTTTCACCTTAAGTTTATGCCATAAATTGAATATTCATGAATGAAACTGAGAACTGCTGAATAATTATGAACTAACTTTTCAAGAATAAGTATGATGAAAACTATAAATATGTGCTTTTTATATCTCTTTTTGCATGAATAATCTTTCCTATGACATCACTTGCAATAGAAAATGTGTTGTTATAGAGAGATTCATAAAATAGCAACAAACATTTCAAATTTTCAAAGTAGCTAAAAGAACACATTTTTGTGCAAATGTATTACTATGAGGATGTGTGTCCCTTCTCCATTCTACATTTTTGTCCTAAATATGGAGGAAAAAATTGTCAAATTCAAATATTATATTATGATTTTTTAATTGTCCCATCCTTACCAGATTCAATGCTACGCAAATAAAGTTGGGCATTGAGTTTCTAAAAGAATTCTTTCAGGGACCGATTCCAATTTTAGTATCATAAAATTTTAGAGCAAAACGTGACTTTGAGCAACATATGTTAGCCATTCTTATACTAAAATACCAACTGTCATTAACGTAAACAAAGTGAGCACCATTGATGAGATATTGTTTTGTTATTCTTTCTTGTTTTTTTCTTTGATGGATTACCTCACAAGGTTGTACCACCTGCAAGTTTTATTTTTTACTTAAAGTACTCCCTGACATCTGACAGACTTTTTTATTTATAGCTTTAAGAGACATTCTCCCAATTAGTGATAGTATATAAATGACAACCTCTTAAAGATAATAAGGTCCAAATCACCATGTACATAGTACGGCATCCATCAAAAAGATTCATCTGCTGCTCACTAAGATAACCATCAAATTCACCACCAGCAATGAAACTACCGGTGGCTGATAGCGAATCCATACATAATTTGCATACCAAGAGTCACTAATTAAAATAATTGTCATACTTCTGTCTCTAAAAATACCAGTTTGAAACTGAGCTTGACTCCTTTACTGTTCCAATATTAGTATCATGTACAGACAGACCTATATGCTATATTTAGCAATCCTATTAGCTTAAAAGATACCATAATAATCCTGTATACACAACACAATGGTGGCACAATTAATGAAATGATTTCATTCAACAACCACATGGAGTGTGGTTTAATGATTTAACCTTGGGTGTTTGTTGGGATAGGAATGTCACTTTTTAATAGCTCAACCTTCAAGAAATTTACTTGAAACACTGGTCATTTTACAATAACCTCTGCTAGGAAGTAGATGTTCTGTCAAGTAACCATAAAACTGCTAGTAAATAACATCACTTTAACCATAAAGTAGTGACTAGCCTGTATACTGTAACTTAACCATTAGATAACCTATATTAAGAAACTAGTAACATGTAGTAGTAATTACCATCAAGTAACCACTTACCTATACTTGCAATTTACCACTGATCTGTATCATCAAGTAACCACCACTAACCTATATAATCAAGTAACCACTTACCTACCCAATCAAGTAACCATGGACCTACATTAGAAATTAACAAATGACTGTACCCTCAAGTAACCACTTAACTATCCAATCAAGTAACCACTAACCTATACTAGCAATTAACCACTGATCTGTACCTTCAAGTAACCACTTACCTATGTAATCAAGTAAACACTAACCTATAACTTTATCAAGTAGTCATTTAATTATCCTATAAATTCAAGTAAATACTAACCTAGTTTATCAAGTAGCTATGAAACCATGCCATAAATTAATCACCAACCTATACCATAAGTAACCAAACACATATATGCCAACTACTTAATCCCCCCCATCATCTGTGCCATCAAGTAACCACAAGCTCATGTCATGTGCATGCATAATTGCAAAATATTACATAAAATCCCTTTTAGCTCAATAATAAACAAAGGCTAATACCTGATTAGTTTGAACTAGAAATAGGACAATCCACTATAGATATGGGACAGTTCATTATTTGAATCAAGAAGAAACTACATAAGATAAATACAAAACTGATATCATAGAAAATGTACACAAACTTTTGAGATATTGAAGTTTAGCAGAGAATTGAACTTGAAGTGTCTGTCTTGATGTCTCCGTGAGTTTGATTTGTGCTTTAGATCTCATGTTGCCCACCATGTTGCACAGACAATGTATGATACTGGTTAAGACACCACAGAGGTTTGGCAAGTATTACAAATATAATGATGATGATAACCAGTTTGTTTGAAGTGAGTAAACAATGAAATCAAATATATTTGATAATCTTCCATTTGTCAAACTTTTCAAAATAATGAAATGCATCTAAAATGCAAGGAAATTGCTTTGGGAACAGTCAGCCTGAAAGTAACAGTGACAATCATTTATTTAGTAGGAGCCTTAGATGGAAAACATGGAGCCAAAGATAGATAAACAAATGGTATAGTTTTCAAAGGAGTTGTACGGTACTGTCTGTTACCATTGAAAGCCAGTTGGCAACTGGCAGATTCTTTCAATATCTAAACTAATGGCAAACTGGAACACCTGCTACAGCTGAACATTTTCCACTTTCTTACAGACACATGTGCTGATTAACTGGTGTTCAAAGGCAGAGATACTGACAGAAACTTACAGATCATGTGCTAATTTCTAGGTATTTTAAATCTGCATTTTCCAGTGGGTTGTAACAAAGCATCATCTTATTATGTAATTTTCACAGGTAATGGGATATCCTTCCATCAAAATAAGAAAACTATATATGGTAACATCAAATATAGCTCTCCTTCTAATCAGCAACTCATTCATCATTTAGGCTAATATTTAGGAAATAACGTATATATGCTGCAAATTTAACGTAATGTCTTCTTTTTTTTTATTGCAAAACTTGTGTGAGAGTCTATTGAACCTCATTCATATCATGTATATTAGAGTAGGTTTTACCCTATATATCTGAGTAGTAATAATTATAGGTGGCACCCTAATTCTCACATGATTCCTCTTTGCCATATCTCTCCTTTAATCATGCAAATCTGGCTATTTGCCCATTTTTTAGAAATAATTTTTTTTACAAGAAGCCTACACTAGATTCCTAAATAGCGGTTCATTGGCAACAGAGATGTTTTGACTACCACTGTGGTAGAAATGATTGATATGCTGTTCTTATATAATTTAAGAGGTTCCAGTCAGTTACTCTGCCAAGTATAACACTAACCAAACTCATATATTTTGTTATTGCTATGTTTATGTCTGTTTGCTCTATATTTCAAACCATGTTAAGCTGTTCATTGTGGTCTACACAATATATATTCTGCACGCCATTGTCTCAAACATCAATAGATCTTAAAATGGGGTATACAAGGTTCAAAGAGGTCAGACACAAAGAGGCAGGGGATTAGTCCTTATCCCTCTCTTTTGCATGTTATCCCCAAATGGGAGGTTGAGGGGGAGGGATGAGGGGGAGTAAGTTGAGATAAAAAAGCTGTTACACAGTTCTGATTCTTCATCTTACAGATATTGAGAAGGAGTAAGAATCAATGTAAAAAAACATGTCCAGTGCCAGTCAGCAGTTCTTGAAACATTTGCAGGCACAGATCCAGAGAGGTGTGTGGGGGTTGTATCCTCCTCCCATCTTGCTACCTCACACAAACATTTTGCATAACCTTGCGTTTAGACCGAATTATAGATCTAATGTGTAGTATGAATGCCTCTATTTGGCATTTGTTTTTTTCTCGTTTTTTTCTGGTGGAGAACCCACAGACCTCCCTATAAGTGAGTTGGCTCTTATGATCCTAGGGCCATACCTCTCCCTTATGAAATCTTGGATCAGTCCCTGTTTTGGGCAAAGCTGATCATGTTATTTTATTTTTCTACTGTGTGTGATCTTACCAATTCCTGAAAACCAGGTTGGCTATGTACCTAGCATCCAGAGTGTATCCAGAAATATTACTGGTGCACAAGAAAGGTAAAAATAAGGCCTCCTATTCTGATGTTACACCTGGTATTCACTTCCTGCTGAATTGATTGGTTGGGATTACCTGAGATCATCACAGGATTGTCTTCAAGAAATAGAGCTATTGTCATCTTGATCTCTGATAAAGTGCATCTTAAACTTAAAGCAGCAAAACAACTTAAACAAGTTCACATACATGGTATATACAAAAAACTATTTAACCCACCAATCTGGTTTGGTCTAACTGATAACAATCTCTAAAAGCCCAGGGATTTAGACAAGCATATGACTCTGAGGTTGGGGCAGTTAAGGAGGGGGAATGCTGGAAGAAAGGGGAGGAGGGAAGGATGGAAGCAGGGAAGAAAGGGGAGGAGGGAAGGAGGGAAGGAAGGGCGGAGGGAAGGAGAGGAGGAGGGAAGGAGCGGAGGATGGGAAGAGGAAGAAAGGAAAGTATGAGAGGAGGGGGGTTGGCAGAGCAGTAAACCATACATGTCCACTCTAAAGATGAGTAGGTTTCTATTTCAATCAATACCTGATACAGGTAGGGGGAGATTCAGCCCAGACCCACCTTATGAAAATCAACAATTCAACAACATTTCTAAAAATAAACAATCAATTTGTGCCTAATGTGCCAAAATAATACACTAAGCATGGACTCTGAGATGGTTATATAATTTATTAGAAAATTTGTAATATTCATTATAAATTTTTGATCCAACCAGAATTAGCCACATCAGATCCTGGGATGACTAGGATTACTGTGTATGATGGCATGCATCATCAATTTAACAATGTACTTTCAGCTACTACATCATTGGAGCAAGGCAACCTTTTCCAGACAATAATAATCAAGCTAGTGTATTTATTCTACATTTACGATTTAACAGTTACTAACATGATCCTACTTGTAGATTGAAAAAAAAAAGGGGGAAATTTTGAGAGACATCTTCAAAATGTATGGACCAGGAAACTAAAGTCATTGTTGCATTAGAGAAAGACTAGGAGTCAGTTAATAACAGGAAAACTACTTTAAATATTCTTTTGTTGGTAAAAGGTTCCATTCTATGAAAAAGAGATTAGGAAGAAGCGTGTTATTTACCAGACATTCCAAGGGGATCACCACATCAATCACTGGAAATAAACTTGTTTATAACTCACCTGGACAGAAATTGGATGTGCCCAAAAGGCTATTGTTAAACTGGCTTTATGTCCAGTGGAGGATGGAGATGACAAGATCATGGACAGATTTCAAAGGCATTCCTAAGGGAGGATTTCCAGTTGGAAATAATGGGTTTTTTTTTGTTAGAATAGATTCTTCTCCCAAGGCTTCCTATGAACAAATTTTCAATGATCTATTTATATTGTCAACAAAGAGCAGAGAATTCTTCAGCCATTATCTAGCACCTAAGACAGAGTCAATGTACTTCTGACACTATAACACACTATAACAGAGGGTAAAACAGATGCTAGAGTATTCCAAATGACTGACTTGGATGATGAGCAGATATCATCACAACAATAACAGTGATGCATAGAGAGGAGTAAACAACTCAAGGTAGTGCTTTTACCCAGAATGAAAAACTTATTTTCCAGGATGTCAGTATACATACTGGATCAGACGCTGTGCTTGGTGTCTAGCATTGAACTGGTTTTGAACCAGTGTGGGTTTAAATCAGACCCTGTGCCTAGTGTCAGATCCCACACTCCCGATCCCTGAACAGGCACTTGCAGTTTCTTTACTAGAAGAAATAGCGTAAAACTATAAGAAATGTTATGTGCGGCCTTGATGCTAATGCATACTACTATTGTGTCAATACGTGCCTAACAAACAACAACAGAAGTAAACCAACCAAGTTGACCTTCAATTTACATTACAAATTTAATACTGAGCCCCGGATTTGATCCTAGTGTAGCGTAGGGCTCAAATGGAGGGTCTGATCACGGTTTGCATTACAAATTTAACACCAAACTTGGTGTTAAACACTGTGCTCGTGATCTAACGTTAGCAGGGCCTAACACATTCTGAGGTACTACTTCTTTTGCCCTGCACTTAATTCACCAGGCAGGAATGAGACGGAATGCCGTTCATTTGGATTTGGGATTCAAGACGTGAGGTTCCCAACATCAAACTTCTTCTGAACTAATGGCAACAGACATTCTACCAATGAAACTGTATCATGAAGCTACTATACCCAATAAGGGCCTTGATTTTATTTTTTTTTCCCTTCAATTTTCTGCTCTCAAACTTTAAACAAAAGTTTAAACCACGTTTTTGGCATACCAGCCAAACCTCCAAAAGGTAGCCAGGTAAACAGGGTAATAAAGGGCATATTGTTCACCTAACTGTGAGAAACTCATTATCAATGAGAAATAAGGAACAGGTGACATATTACATTAATTTGAACAATTATAATCACACTGTGAACAATATCTCAGGTAGACTGGTATGTTGAAAATGTTTCAAACTCAATAGAAGCTTGCTCTGAATAGAGATTCTTGCCTCCGGCCAGGTGACGGTGTTTTAAATCTTTTAATCATATTTGGCAACATATAATACTTATTAATACCAAAGGTTATCTGAGAAGACCCCAATTTTCAGCTTGCACAAAGTATTAAATTCAGTATAATAAAAATAAGTAGGCCTGGATGACTTTCCTGGAAGGTTTCCTAACCTTCAATAAACTTTCCTTTCAAACAATGTGGCACAGCAAATTAGGCCATGAAATGTTTCAGTAACAAAAATTCTTATTTGATAGCAGCAAACAGTTGCAAATACATCTGGTTTTCTATCATTGTTTGGAGAAGATGAAAGGGGGGCTTTTCCTTAGCTATGGGGGTATTATTCTTCAGAGAATTTAATATATATTAATTAGGAAAGTTGGGTCATAGGTCATCGGTGCTAACCCACAACTTGCACACACTTAAGATAACTAGAAGGATGGTGTGTGGAGGGAAGAGTAAGGTACTAACTATATTTATCAGAATTTTTAACTGATGAGATATAATCAGAAAGGCTTGTATCATATTTTGCCACAACACAAGAAGAGACTGCATTAGTGCGTCATTTTTTACTGGCTTCAATGTGACAGGTATGTGACCTGTATTGCCTAAAAATGTACTAGAAAGACAACACAACTGTCAGTCATGATCAAAATTTATAGCTTGTATTTGTACTGCCTTCTTATTCTTACCTCGCTGACACATTTTGTCACCCTATATTGTGACACTTCATTGTCAAAGAACAATTTACAAGTAGAGAAAAATCTCAGAAAGATAACTTGGTCAACTTCTAGTTATTTTAAGTGTGCGTAAAGTTGTGGTTCAACACTGATGACTTATGACCCATCTTTCCTAATTAACATATATTTACGTTCATTAAAGAATAATACCCCCATAGCTAAGGAAAAATTTCACCGCAGAACGCTTAGTGCAATTCAATCACATAGTTCACCGGAAGTGAATTATAATTCTTTGATATATCAAACACTGTAACTATGGCAATCACCCTGAGAAGTGACATATTTTCCTTTTCTTCTTCCCCTTGTTATCAATCCCTAAATCTGAACACTCCTACTGGCCAATCAAAAGACTTTCTCTGAAAATTAAATAAAAGGTATCAACAGGAACAATTACCGCAAATTTGCCACTTCATCAAACCCTAACAGGCGACTGGAAGTCTATATCTACATCGATAGTCACCGAACTATATTTCACACCTGAGAGCTTTCTTGGTAACCAATGCTGAAAGGTTTCTAAAGAATCAATCTTAACAAGCCAGCTTCTGTTAATGGTGTACTAAAGGAAAATAGCATTTGCGGCTTCCGAGTTGTTATCAAGGTTTTTGTTGTGAAAAGAAACCTGCCTTTTTTTCTGGGAAGTTAATTGTTATAGTGTAAACTTGCACTCATCAAAAGAATAAAATGTTATCTGATCAAGTATTAAAGAGCTTCTTAGGATGACTGTCTGCTTGTTCATTGATAGTACTTGGAAGTAAATCTGTCCCAGAAAGATACTACAAGGTGCATGAAAAGTTCAGCTCACCTCTCACCCTTTTCATGAACTAGAGCAACAAGTAAAGAAAACTTGAATTTGTTGAATATCTGGGATTTTTGCAGCAAGGAATTTAACGGGTTTTATTTCATGTTGATCAGCCGGGATAAACAATTTGTTGGATAAACCATAGATTTGAAATTAATCAAGACAAAGTCAGTGCCAGTCAGCTACAGTCGTCCAAGCTTCCAAACTTGTTTCCAACTGTCTACCTCACTGGTATTCTACCAATGTTGCCATGAGAATACCTTTCATAGTTAGAACTTACTGGACAGTTTTTCTCAAATTTGTCATAGTTTTAGCTGACCAAAACTTGCCGGGTACCTCTAAAAAAAACTTAAGCATGCTAAAATTAAGTCCCCCATTATTTTAGTTAGTCACCGGTTATCTTTTTCAGGTCTTAGTTATTTCCAGAAGGAAGTGCAAACCTTAACTTGGAATTTCTGCATCAAATCTAGCAGAGATTTGTTTCTCTTAATAGTGGATATTATACAACACCTAATTATATTCCGGCCATTTGATTGGTCAATTGCTTGTCGATTGCATGCAAAATCCGCTCTATTGCACTCTATGAAATAGAACCATGGGTTATACTTTTTGATAGCACATTTTCAATGGTAAGAGAGCAGAGAAACCTGTCTGTTCAAAACAATCTGTTGCATGAGTGCATTTTACATCCAATTATATCCAAATTTGAAGGTGTTATATGAAACAAATAATGAATGGTTTTTATTCGTGCAATAGTGCAAATATTTCATGAGTTGAAAGATGTAATTTGTTCCATTCAACTCGGCTGCGCCTCGTTGAATGGAACATTCCATCTTTCAACTCATGAAATATTTGCACTATTACACTCAAAACCATTCATTATTTGTATACTATTACATAAAACTAATAATCATTTGTGATCACATCGCCAGCACACATTAAAGGTCATTTGGGTACCAGCTTCCTGTATAATTTTATACCTAAGTACCACCCAAGGATAATGATTCATTCCTTCATGAAAAAGAAATTTATACATTTTGTCGGTGTTAATATTAATCACTTTCCATGCGAAATCAACATTCTAAACATTTTTAGTATTTGTTTCCATTATGCAAGTGCATAAAAGGCCATTCAAGTTAAACAATACTGCATTGTTTTGGGATTTTACAATAAGAAAAAACTGAAATCATCTAACACTGCTATATTGAAGTCATTCAGTAGTATGGTACCAATTCTAACATGGGACTTACAAAATTCTAAAAGTAATAAAGTACTCAATTCTTGAGGTACCTAGCCTTTGAATTATTCCCAGACATTTAGGAGTCAGAAGTCAGTCAATAAAAACATCTCAATGGGCAAAATGCTTTTAGGATGGCAATAAAATGCTTGCAATAGTTTTAGCATCAATGACCATTGTTTGACTGCCTAGCATTTATTCGTGGACAATAATCATGACCTTTAAAATCCTTAACCTCTATCTGAAGATGGAAATATTCTTTGTTGAAAACATGGTTTATAATGTTTTAATATTCCTTCTATTTCTTTGTCTTCTGTACTAGCTGATTAAAAACAAATTGGGAAGGGGATTGACTAAAACATATGAAGGCAGTTATACATTATAACCCTTTTGTTACTTAATATCAATTAGCCTATATTAACTATTGTGTACACAATAATAGTATTAATAGCAAGCAGGTCAGAATTAGACAGACATTGATTCTGTCCACGGGCACTGTTAATACCGTTTTAACCAGGGCTACAGGAGGGGGACCAAGAGTATCGAGAGGGGCATCAGCTTTGGAACAGGCCAATTTCACTTATAAACTCCTTGGCAAAGAATAAACCTGAGAAAAGACTGCCTTAATAAATCAGTTGTGGTAAGGATTTTGGTAATAGTGATGCAATTATCAAGAAACATTACCAGGCATTTCTTCCTTCCTTCTCTTCTCCCCACCTCCCCTCTTAACGCCCCCCCCCCCAATATCATTGGTTCTTCTAATAACATTGGTTAATGACTTAGTTAACATAAACTTTTGAGGGAGTGGTACGTGACAGTTAGTATGTGGTCAGCTAAAATATGTCTTCTATGCACAGTCAAAGATATATTATCATATTGGCAAGAGTCCAAGTTCCACTTTCATTCCAGTATCAACTTCCTTTGATCAAAAAATATGCTTTAGTCCTATATCTCAGTCAGCTGACAAAATGATCAACAATACAAAAGATTATTTTGAAATATGAAACCAGAAAAATATAGAAAGAAAGAAAATAGCATATTTACACCCACATAATTCTGTCTGGCCTATTTGTTGCCGGGTACAGAATGGCACCAGCAATCAGTGAAAGTGTATGATACGACCTAATTTGTAGCATGTAGTACATTTGAAAAGCACTGCACAACCACTATGTCTAACCACAATACCCCTACAGTACTAATTTGAACATCATTTGACCTGATTAGTTGTTCAACTATGCTTCCTTTCATACTTTACCAAGAATTGGTTAAAAAATGTTCAGATGGTTGGACACTATGCAATATTAACCACTGTAGAAGGTCAGGAGAAGGGAATAGAGGAATTCAAGAAGATAGGAAAAGTTACTAAATCTTAGCTCTTGTCATAATCTCTTCTTAAACTAAAGCACTGATTAGTTCTCAACTTCAGATGGACTATATTGCCGACAGTGTGACTGTTGTACTGTACTTTTAGATAAATTCTTACTCATTATAGTCTTATTGACTGTTGTTTGATTTTGCAGTGCATTTCATGATATGTATAAAGTTACATTAATTCAAATTCACTGTTCAATTACAGAAGAAAATGTTACGTATTCAATCTTACATTCATTCTGAGAATGCTATTTTTAGATATTCTATTCCCAATATTATAGATTGTGATAGGGAACATTGGAGCATCTTCAATTAACATACCTCTGTATTAAACCAACCATCACCTTCAGTTTACAGCATAAGGATACAGTTCACTCACTTTTATTAAATTTAATTGGTACAGGCTTAACCCAGAGTAACCACTCCTCCCCCCTCCCTTTCCCCCACCTCCACAATCCATCAGTTTTTGGAATTTCACACCTGCACAAAGTGTTTACTCACTGGTATAAACTTCATGATGGATGGTTTTTTGATAAAATACAGAAGCAGAAATATACTCTAAGGGGGTCAATCTCTGTTTGAGTCACACCAACCAGCAAGCACGCAACAACACCCAGTTGTCTGCAAATAAATGCCAATATAAATGATATTTCATTTGTAAGTCATTCCCATAGGTCATAGTTGCCCCTAATATGTGAATTAAAATGTTGAAATTGCCTTGAAAGGGAAGTGCATCAGCCAAAATTCCATAGTTCACACATACTGCGAGAATTCAGTACAGTTCATGGTGAAACGGTCAAATACTGTATTAAAGAGTCCTAAAGAAAGCAAGAGATCTTGAGTAAATTTAAAAGTGCATTTGTTTACACCCCATGACCTTCACCTCATATCAATACTTTCTTCCTTTGTTTGGTGGGGGGGGGGGAGGACCTCAAACTAGTACATCTCAAGAGCAGACAGAGATAGATAATCATTTTCTAATGATGTAGAAGCTTTTGGCATCATGCCCTGCTCATAGAATTTAGTATTATGTTCAATATGGATTTATACCTTTTTTTCTCCTTGAACAATATAGAATATTTTCTTGTTATATATAATCCATTTTTCTACATACCATGATTCCAGAATTAAGCTAAGGATTCCACTTTTAGAAAATCAATTTCCCCCTTTTTCTTGGGGGGGGTGGGTCCTTTAATGGAAAGGTAATTAGTTAACTGGACAAATTGTGAGACCCATTTCTTCTTATCTGTGAGTAACTTGGAGCTAATCTAGTATGTGTTGGGTTGCGCAACTGTTTGACCGGCAGGATACAACAGTGTAAGGAAGGGAAGAGGAAGGAAAAAGGGGAAAACCTATGTGGAATTGTCTGCAATAGTGGTGATGGTAGTATCAGCATGTGCCTTGTACAACCCTACATCACCCTTGCTGGTGTATCAACACCTATTGCATGTCACATGGACATATTTGTGGTTATTCCAGACAGTCCCAGGATAAGAAAGGAACAAGAAAACTATGGTGGAATATTGTTTATTTGTCTTTTATATAAAAGATCATAAAAGAATTGTTATTACCTTCATTTATCAGTACTTAGTGTTAATAACAATTGTGGTTTCCTTGTTGTAGGAGTGCTTCTGGATTTATATAGGTGTGTTTATTCATGGGTAGACTCCCCTGTGGTCATTTTCTCTACTCTTTAATAAGGTCGTATTGAGGTTAATTCCACAAGTTTAAGAGATTATCTCACCTTATGGAATTTGCAATAATGAAATTCCTACTAAGTCATACATGGTAGAAATGTCAGTCGGTAGAAGAGGTATTTCTCAGAGGGTTATATAAAACATGCAATATTGAAGTGTTGAAGAAAACCTCATAGCATAGGAAAAAGAAGAAAAGAATTGACTGAGAAAAAACTCAACTTGGATAATCAATTCTTTACTTCTTCAGTCTGACTAACAGAATTTGTCACCAAAATGTGAACACATATAGTTGAATAATGATTGGAGGTGTAATGTGATTCAAGGAATTAGTTAGTATGGCTGACCTGACCCCAAACTAATATGTATACTGGCCAAAACCAGGACTAAGAGGTCCTGCAAATGTGCAGTTGAAATTATGAACTTTCGACAACATGTCTAGTCACAGCTCTCTGTATATATGTATGTATGTAATTCAACTTTACTCATATGCACAATGTCAGTGTTTTGTGTAAATCACTACGGACGTATATATGTAACTGTAGGTCAACTTTGTCTATAAACTATGCCCATCATTGTATAACTCAAGGGATATAATCCAGTGAGAGAAAACTATTCCTCACAGGTAGTTGAAAACTTCATCTCAATATCATGTCCTTCAATCAAAGTATGATTGATTGAATGTTATCTATTTACACAGTTGGCCAAAAACAGTTCCCTATCCCATATAATGGATCACAGAAGGCAGTCAGTGATGTCACCATTTGAGTTGTTCTTCAAAGCTTCAATATAATGTTCTTTTTGATTAATTATCCTTGAAATATGATGCATTTTGGAATATTTGCTTAGCTGTTGAAGTTCTCCTTATTTAGAATTTCACCAAAATATTTCTGTAAATAATACTAGTCTCTGTGGAAAATGATGTACATATCAGAAGAAGAAAACAGTCCATGATCAAAATGACATTATTCACTTTACTGTTGCCAGATGCATTCATAAAATATTACTAAATTAGAAAAATTCATATCTTCACTATACAAAGTGCTATAATGATGTGGTTTGGACCTATATATGCAGAAAATTTCCAGCAATTTTGTTACTAGTAAGAAATCCACTTCAGCCACAGGAACATGAAATGCAATTTAAAATCACAATATATGTTCCCAACAGGACTTTTATATTCAAATATGATTGAATCATGACATATTTTGACACTTACCTCAGGCAGTGGTATCTCTTCTATACACATCCTAAATACCTCCACACAAAGAGAACGAGAAGTTGGACATCGATTTGGTTAGTTCTGGTTTGTAGGCTGGGAGGGGGATCCGTGTAACTGATTTTGAACAGTAGTAGTGTTAACCAGGGTGTAGTGTTAACTTCCAACATTATTATAGAAAGCAGGCAGATGATGGGGCAAATTCAGAGGCATTCCTAGGGAGAAATGAATAACAGCCAAAGTTGAACAATTCAGCCTCCTAATTCTATAGAAACTTGATAGAGATTTATATCAGTATAAGCTCTTTGCAGGTACCACCGAGATTGAGGATTATGGAGTGAAAACAATCAGACCACTGTTTTTTGTTTACGACCGTTAGGCCTAGGCTTACTTTTACTTTCATGGCTAGCCTGTCTTAGGTCCCTGCTCTTGGCCATCATACTTTCTCTTGGTCTTACCGATGTAGCTTGAAAAATTGTGTTATTTCCTTCCAATGAAAAAACAGGTGTTTTCAGACGTAACCTCCGTTGAATTGTAAAAAGTGGATGATACAACTATAGGACTGCGTTAAAATCTTGATTGGGCCGCAAGTGTAGACTATTTTGTTTACATTTGTGTAATGAACATACTGACATGGGCGGTTGCAGTGATTTTACGGTAAATCGTTTGTGCCATAAGGCAACAGAAAATCAATTATTTCTTTCGATTGCCACAGCTTTTCTCCATTAAACCCACCTGATCTGAGTGCATTTTGAATAAGAAACATTGAATCTACTTTGTTCTCTGAAATTCATCAGCAAACATGTATTGAGACTTTAATTCATCATTCCACTCTCTTCAGATACTCAATGAACTGCTACCACCTTGAGGTGAATTATTATTCCGGGTATCTTCATTACAATAAAATAAACCAAGCCACTTGAAAAAACTGGAAATTATCAAAGCCTCCTCTAAACTTCCGGTATGTCAACTGATGGGTTTATTTGACATGGATGACACTGCCATGATGAAATTAATCATAAGAATTTTAACCAATGATTAAAAAACATCAATCTATAAATCAATTTCATGATAATAACTAATGAGGAATTGATAACAATGTAGATGATATACAATAAAATGAGTGGGCTGAGTTTACCCCAGCAGTAATCGCTATATTTTTTTGATTCAGATTGTCGTTAGGGAAGAATATTGTTTCTCCTCTAATCACCATAGCCACAAGTGAAAATATTTTGTAACATTTACTCTTTTCCTTGACAGCAAATACCTCTGATGCAACAGACAAAGCGGGATGTGAAATGTCAAAGAATAAAATCAACACTAGAATGTAAACAAGAGTGTCATTCATACTGCTGGGAGACAATGGTCATTAAAATAGTTCTCATCTTCAGAGAGAGCTGGATTGATGAATAAGGTACGCTCCTCTACAAAGCAATTTTTTTTTTTACAGGAAGTTATAGCTACGACTCAGCTAAATATTCACCTAAAGTAAATTCCTAATTTTAAAGGACAACTTTTAGTGCAATATCAAATTTGTTTTGATATCTAGGTGACAGTTAACCATATCAAAACAACTTCCTGGTTTAGTATCATTGATGTTGTTTTACAAGGATAGTTATACACAGAAGGCTCATCTATTAATTAAAGTGCCTAGAAAATAAGTACTATTCCATTCCTCGTAGGTGCACTATCAAAACAATAAGAAGTCAATGCTTCATTTAACAAAAAATGTCCAAACATATGGGATACTGTCTCTTGAGGTTCAAGGAGAGAAATATTTGAATGTAAAACACATTGAGTTGACACATTGCTCTTACAAGGTCATTAACTTTGTCATAAAGCAATAGTCTTTAACACACTTGACTATCTTGAAAACCTTAAAAAACACAGAAGAGTGACATTCCCTCAAAATGTTCTGGTCCTTTTATCTGTCATAGCTAAGACAATAGCTCAGTTAATTATTCATTTATGTAACCTATCACTTTTTCTAGCGGAGGTTTAAGACATATTCAACATGTCAGTCTCAGAATATTGATGTACATCTCCTTAATGTTAGTTGCTTCAACAAATTTATTAAAAGTATAATCATTGGGGACAATTAAGTTTGGACTATAGGAAGAGAAATATGTTCCAAACCGCACGTATTCAATTGCTACATGTCATTTTGAGATGTTATTGGTTAAAATTATAACAGCTTGTGCAAGTAGGTGTGATATTATAATAACAATATTTTCTTTGCTTCATTTTCACTACTGTTCTGACCTTGAATTGGGTAGAGTTCTAACTGTACCTTAAACTGTGAAGTTGATAATTTACCAATGAATGTGGTGTATTCATATTGCCAGCGTCACAGATTTGTAGCGGAAAATTGGGTTCAAATCTTGAACAAAATAGAAGCTTGCCAGGGTGTATATATAACATCATGCTTGTTTGTGACAACTTCACTTTTGTAACAAAGGTATCAACGTTAAATGTTGTTATCTCAGCATGCATGAATGAAATACAAATGTTAGCAGTACGTATACCCTGCTTATACTAATCTTCCAAGATAGCATGCTCAGTTGGAAATAAATCTGGCAGCTGGATGTACTAGCTACGGTAGCTATGTTACTCCAAAACTTACTGGTTTGGATATTTACGAGTGACGAGCTTACCTGTCTCCCCACAACCTTAGCACACTCATTCTACCGC
>JXUT01146589.1:0-19361 GCA_000934455.1 Apostichopus parvimensis | reverse complement strand
TAGTTGGGGATATGGGAGCTGGCAGAGATGTAACTGATGGAAAATGGATGGATATACAAATAAACATATTAATGTATGAAACTATATGTCACAAACACATATATGCCAAATTGCCAATAAACATATTGTAAATATCAACTGAATATGGCAAATTATATCACAAACCCAAAATGCTAATGTCCTTGTTTCATAGTGTTATAATCTTTTGAGAATAGCACCCTTTTGATTTACGCAAGCATTTGCAAAAATTCTTGCAATATAGATTTGGTACAAAGCATGATTCACACAGCACGTTAACTTGTTTTCTTGATTTAAATCCTTGATGATATGCAGCACTGATCCTTACATCCCACAGTTATGGATAGCGCTCTAAGGAATGGAAAATTGCAAGCAGTTTAAGTGTCAACAGCTCAATTTGGTAATCAACGTTTTGTAATTATAAATGTTAATTGGAAAAGTGTAAATGTTGCTTTATTACAGCTAGCAATGGAAGCAGGAAGCAAAGGTTTTATACATACAAATAGCATCTAATGATAGCTAAATTGCTGTTTCTAATGGGAAACGATAAATGTTGGATAAGATTATGAGAAACATCACTACCAATTTGCCAAGAAATGAAAGCTCTAAAATGTTGCTTTGTTTTAACCTTAAAAAAATTGTGCTTTCTTGCAGCAAAGGTAAGGGTTTATATAGGGATTAAAGGGTTTAATAACAATATTATATTTGTAGGTATTGATGTCAAATCTGCAGATCTGTTGAGCAGATTAAACATTGTCAATGAGGCAATGATTCCAGATGGGATTAAAATCAAAATCTGATGACATTTCTAGGTAAAGTTGGAACATGTTGTTTGAAATAGCTGCCCATTAGCATTTCATAAAGTTTGACCAAATACAATTATACAACTGATAGAAAGCCATTTTTAGTAAATTTTAATTTCTCCTTTACTTTTTGTGATCATCATTGCTTTCACATCTAATACATATCTCTGTTTGCAAATTTTGAGTACAGTTATTCACATTGCACGGAAGTTTCATGAAAACATTACCAAGTTTCCCAAGTTAAAATAGCAATCAGGATAGTTTCTTCTATGGCTAAGAGCTTCTTCATAGCTGTGCTGAGCTTCGGAGTATTTCTTTAAGCTGGCCTGGACTATTCCAAGATTCATCCAAGCTGCTGCAAATTTTGGACTACAGAAACAAAATACAAAGTTCAGCTAAGCTTATAAACTTACAAAAGCAAAAATAAAAGAAAGAAACAATATCCAAGTAGCAAAGGTGATAGAAATTAGTCAATATCATTAAAAGTACTACTGTATTGTTAAACTTAACTTAAACTGATTGACATACAGTAACATTAAAAGTAGTAACGGTACCTTTGGCAAACATTCTATACACAAAAAGAGTTGCAATTTGGGAGCAAATTCCATGAAATGTCCTTTCAGCCAGCCCTACCTATAAAGCCCACAGGTTCACAATTTCACTAATAAGACCTCAAACATAAACATACCCATGTTATTATTTAAAACAAAAATAACTTTTACCATTCACTTTTTCATCCTTGCATATTTTCATACATTAATCAATTTGCAAATTTACTCTAAAACTGAAGAGGTAGCATAGGTTTACGGGACACTGCAAAAGGGATACAGACAATTTAAAGCAACTGATTTCACTTACTTGATATTAAGAGCTCTGTTTAGAAGAATTTCTGCTTCTGCAATCTGTTCATCTTCTCTTAAAAGATTTGCCAGATTATTCATGGCATGATCATACTCAGGATGGAGCCTTCATTGAAAACAAAAATTAAGACAACATGTTATCTTTATCATATTTGACAAAACATATTAATAGAATGTCAACAGGCTTAGTGATTCTTTACCACATATTAAATGAGACTTCACACAATATCAAGTTTCCCCATTGTTGACAGCATTGTTGAAACTCATGTGGACCTACTGTACATATCAAGTATGAAGTTCATCAATGCATTCCTTTTCAAGTTATAATATTTACAATATTTTAAGACTTTGACATCTTTTGATCTCAATACGGTCAATGCATATACCACATATAAGCACACCCAGGCTTCACATTTGCACTTATTATGTTTAAAGTTATCAGACTATAACCTCTATTGACCTCAAATGATTTTTGACCTCCACAGAAAACAGGGTTCTTGTCCTGTACTCGGACTGTGGGATGCAAAATAGCACTAGTTAAGTTAATCTGTCCTACCGACTCACCTGACTTGTGATCTTCAAAATACCACACAAAGTGAGTTGGCTATTGCCAGATTGCAGCATTCTAATGACATGAGACATTATTAGACTGTTGAACTAGTCCAGACTAAGTCGACTCACCTTATTGCCTCTCTGTAACTGTGAATCGCTACTTTGTCTCTACCCCTATCAGCTGCAGCTTTAGCAATATTGTAATGAACCTAAAACAAGAAAACAAGCTTCTTTGTTGATCTAGGTTTTACTTTTGTTTATAGTTCATGACACTTTCATTCACATTCATCTATATGGATTTCAGTCAATAAGAATTGTCATTGTTTGACAGGCATAAAGAGTTAATTAATTTACATACACATACACAAAAACAGTTTCCAAGTGTTATCACTTTCCTCTTGTTGATCTTCAAACTACAAATGTGTAATATTAGTATTTAAGTCAGCATTCACAACTAGCAAACGTTCTCCTACATCTGTTACAGTTTTTCAAAACATGTTCTGCAGACTTTCCATTCATTGTTACTGTACATTAATTTGCTTCTTATTGAGTTATACTTATGGAAGTAACTCTATACATTCCAGTACACTGAATGATATCAAGTCTACAGTAGGAAGTCCCAATGTCAATACCTAATACTTACTTTAGCATTATGTGGACAGACTTTTAAACCAGCTTTGTACAGCTCCTCATCAAAGGACCACTGATATGATCTATGGATGCTCTTACCCATGTGACTGACAACCAGGATTATGAGTAACCATTGTATCACCTGTAAGAACAAACACCAATACAAATATCATAATAACTCAAACTTAAATACCATTGAAAGAAACACAAACAATGTTTCCAAATCTTTGCAACAGGACCTAGGAAAGATCATTAACTACATCACAAACCCCAGAGAAGAACTGCACTCTGATTCAAACAGCTCCCTGCTCCCTGCTTTAGGGAGCATTTGTTAGTAAACTTACCTTTCTGCCTTGCATCTTACAATATCTGGCACAATGATTGGTTCCCAAGACAACCAGAATAATGTATCCAACACTGGGAAGGTAAAGGTTTCTTTCTGCTATCACAAAACCAACTCTAAAAAACAAATTGCTGGCAGGAAGGAAGGGAATGACAAGCACTGCAAATCCCATGGATAAGGTCCTAGAAGGCAAGAAAGGAAGCTACATGAAATAATCAAAATTAATCCCATGGATAAGGTCCTAGAAGGCAAGAAACAAGAAAGGAAGCTACAGTACATGAAATAATCAAAATTAATCCAAATGAATGTACAAACTACATAATTAATACTGTGAAATGCTGTTTGGCAATCACATATTTGCAATCTAAAGTTACGCTTGTTTACAAACAGTTGTGTTACATTTTAACACTTCTTTCATCACCCAGATTAACAAATAAGGAAACTTCCCATGCCTGTGTACACAATTAGTTTGGGCATCAACACCTTAGGCTCTGTATCATGTCGTTAATTGGCTTGGTCATAACTTTTGTCAACTCCTGTTCTTATAGACACTACAATTTTGCTATCCATGTTTCATCTTGCCTTTTCTCCAATGCACAAGTCATGCCCACCCTTGTCTGTTCTGGTCCCTTTCCTATCATGTATTACGTTTTATTCTATGTATTAATTAAAAGGTCAAACCTCAAATTATCATGCCTTTTGCAGTATATGAATATGTGACAAGGGAAATATAGGATAAATGCAATGGTGGTTTATACAATGCATGTTTTCTATTGACAGTGTGACAACTTGGACTAATGGTATCATCTTTGTGCGCAGATATATGATGCCATTCTTCCAAACACAACGTTCTTTACACACTAAAAAGTAACATTACCATTGGTCAAGTTTAACATTATAGTTGTGCACAATAAGTATGTAGGAAGCAAGAACGCTTGCAGAGAGCAAGTAAGAGTCAATATGCCGATCAAATCACAGGATGAGCAGAGGATGCTAGTTTTAGCATTACATCTCTATAATAAAAATGTAGTTGGCCTTGTACTATGCACCAGTATTTGCAGCTCATTATAATATTTGATTTGTTGTTGAGCTGTCATAATTATGAGAAGTTTAGGCAATTTTGATGAAAAATATCTAAGTTTACATATTTTAACTAAACTGTATGACAATAATGTATTTTGAACATGTTTTGTTTCACTTGTGTGTGTGTTTCTTTCTTTCTTTGAATTAAAGTTGTTTAAGTACTTTGCATACCGGCCTAAATGACACCTGTTGTTCTGTACATACGACTGTGCCTTTTTAATATTTTTTTTATTAAACACTACTGAAAAATGTACTGTGCTAGTAAAAAGAAGTAGCTTACCTTGTCTGGTGGGACTCATTTATTGCACACTGGAAAAGAAGGAGAAACAGCAGTAACCAAAACAGAGCTACTACTGCAAGTCGAGGGTCTGTCCATGATTGGATGAGTGGAATGCAGCCCATTGACCAATCAAAACATAGACTGATGGGATTCAAAAGTAGCCAACCATTTATGGCAAAAAGGTAGTTGTAGTTGATAAACTGCAAGTGAAATGAAACAAAACAGATATATATCAGTGATGTGCAGATCCTTCTTCCTATTGTAAGCTTAATATATGCTTAATTTAATATGACCATGAAAAATGCATTTTCACTGACCATGCAAAATGTATATACAATTTGAATAGGCACTGTTGGTAAAGGGAGATGGGGCTGCAACCATTCATGGGTAAATGGAGATGGGGCTGCAACCATTCATGGGTAAAAGGAGCTGGTGCTGCAACTATTCATGGGTAAAGGGAGACGAGGCTGCAACCATTCATGGTTTCTGTATGCAGAAGACAGATATGGCACAGTGCTATGTGTGCTTAAAGCTGAGCAGACCTTCTTCAGAATACTAATTTTAAAGCCATTCCAACTTCAGGTTAATACTAATAATACAGATTTAGACAGCATGTTTAACACTACCAGTTACCAGAATAACCTTAAACATGTGACACTGATATTAAATTGTACACAAATACTAAGGTGAAGCCAATATATTGACCGACGATAGACTAATAAACTTTGATAGAAATTATGCTTCATAGTGTATATGACACAAACAGTGATTATGGGATAGCATTTAACTAGTTTGTTTTAAATAGTATTCAGTTTGACATTGTATCTTTACCAGGTTGGGACATCCAAGACACCCTTTAATAAGTAGATATATATAGCACTTTCTTAATTTATCTGAAAATTCATTCTTCTTCACACTGTACAGTAGTTCAAACTGTAGTATATGAAAGATATGACCAAGTGACTCAAATAGTGTAAGCAAAGTTTTGTGAAAAACCTTCCACCAATTTTCCAAGAAAACCAGACCATAATGATAATTGAGTGATAAACAGGTGCATGGTGCATTTATATTGGCAATGTGATAATATAAAACATGGTGACCGGACTTCTGCATGCTGTGACAGGTACAGTGTAGCTGTTGTATTAAAAAAAACATTAATTACAAACACTGAAAGCAATTAATCACAAAGAAGACAATTTCAAGAAAGGAATACCCAAAAAAACCTGTGGCAGCCAGTACCTGTGATCATATGTGATAACAGGTAAACAATAGAGAAAACACTTGAGAACACACATGGAAAACCTTCATTTTGAAACCAATTCCTCACATGAAATGGCATGTTTTCACATTTTTCACATGTGTGCCAAAAGCCTGGGAAAATATGTGTAAACTGTGGGTTTTGACACATGTGACAAAGTGAGATTTGTGTTTGTTGGTTTGGATGGTCATAGGTTAGTGTATAGCTTTGATCTAGGCAGTGTAGTGGAGTAACAGGGATTTTTTGGGCACACAATTTTGTATATTGAAAACGAAAGAATACAAATTGGAAAAATAAGAAGTCGCTACTTGAGTGGCTGTTCAGAGTACACTGCAATCAGCATTCCTAATGATGTCTTTTGGAAATTGCTTAAGACAAAAATATAGGTGCATATTAATGATTCTGTGTCATGTTTCATATTGTTCATCACTTTCTTTTGGTTGAAGCCTAATTTCCATTGTAGCATTCTCGTCACACTCACCAAATGTGTTTTGTTGAGGCCCATAATGACAATATTATGGGGGGGGCGGGGCTAATTTGAGATCAACGCTACAAGTTTAGTATGTAGCTACAATATAATAACAATAATATTTTCCATAATGTGAGCACTGAAGAGATTGAAAGAAATTATCGTTTTCAAGCCGGATACATTTATCCTCACTTGAATTTGTGTGTCACATTCTTCACAGATTAACATTTTTCAAAGCATTTTTAAACTTTCAGTCATAATACAATACATATATGCACACACTGATTAACAAACACAAACTTACTGGTGCACAGAAATATAATGGCATGATATATGTACATGCATTACCATGTTATTACTGAGGGACAGCCAAATGTAAGAGAATAAGAGACAAATATAAATTGTATGAATGTAATGAAAGGAGGAAACACACGTTTGAAGTATTTTATAATCCACTTTTACCAGCAATTGCAATTAAGTACTGTATCCATGGGTATGACATGGTGCCAATAAACGAAGGGCTGATTAGTTATCACTACTCATATAAGGCTATAAAGATATATTAGTAGAAATCTTATATCGAAAAATTAAATTAAATTACATAAAATATTAGCTTCTAACACCTATCATCTTTATAGGCTTTAATTGTGAACTTTGCAATACAATTTTACATTGACATGATCAATTGAAATAGTAATGCAAAGTTATATGGAATTACATTAGATATATACATATTCAAGGAGGACCAAACTGAATTTTCGATCATCAATGGTATATGTATAGAAGCAAATTTGATAAAAGTTACCCAACCAACTGACACAAATCTTATTCCATTTCAAAGATATTGTGGTTTTAATGAAACCCAGGAGACTTGAGCAAGCCTCTGAATTTGACATCATCAATCTACTTGTGCTTGAAGTTAGTATCCTTTCTTTTTTCCATGCATTGCTCATATTTATTGCTTGATAGTTATACATTTGCCGCAGATTCTAACATATTGCAGCTTTTACTATGATCAAATATTGACAATTCTTCTTTGATTTCTAGCTACCTTAAGTGGCATTTGACCTCTACAATCACCCACATGATTCCTGTACTTGTAAAGTTTACAATTTAAGTGAATACCACATATGAAATTCATCTACTGTAAGCTTTACTTCTCTATTTATCATGTTTACAAGCTCAGACTGTGATCTCTATGGTAAACCACAAATGCATTGAGGTCAACCGAGAGTGACCACTATTGAAGACAGCATGTTCTTGAAATCAATAAGGTGAAATGCACATATCACATATGAAGTTCATCTAAGCTTTACTTTTGAGTTTAACCATGTTCACATTTTTTTTTTAGAATTTGACCACCCTTCTCTCAAATGACATTTGAATTACACAAGAAACTAAATTTCTGTAACTCACCAAGGTGGACCTATGTACTAAGCAAGTAAAAAACAGCATAGTGCTCATCTAAGCTTACTTTTATAGGGAGTTTTACTGGTATTAAACAAGGATTCTATACTTGACTTCTGTTGACGCAGATGAACAGTGACCTCCAAAAATTTCAGGGGTTTTGTACTCACTGTACGCTGAATTCACATACAAAATATGATATTAATTCATGAAGTTCATTTCGGGTAATCATGTTTACACATCAGGGGTGTCACTTAAATTCACACACAAATATGCCATTATTATCACATTGGTTGTTTTTACCATCAGCAAGGAATCAAATAGGAGGGAAAGTAAAGGTTTCATATTTGACATCACCGACAAACTGACACTATGTTAAAATTAACTGGAGCAAGAATTTTCTGAGCTCTTTGGAGAGATTAAATAAATTTTCCCTTTAAATAAATTTAAAACTCTATAAATAGTTAACATTTCATTACAGACTTGAGAAAATTTAAGTTTGCTTGACTATGTATTCTACTTTAGCTATTAATTGTTTGAACCTTTTTTAATGCATATGATCTCCATTAAAACTTCACTTACCCGAGTGCTCGCGTGGTTTGCGAAGGAGGCAGGGTTGTCAACAGGGGTGAACTGAGGTGCAGATGCACCCATTATGGTGTATCTAAAGGCCAAGAGCATGAGTCCTGTGCTGAACAGGATGGCATGACGGATGAGTAAAGGGGACCAATGGGGTTTCAGCAAGTGTAGAGGACTTGATGAAAGCAAGCTCTTCCCAATAATATGCAGACTGAAACCCCCAACATATAAAAGGTCATAAACAGAACACACTCCCTATGGATCAAGAAAGATGAAAGAAAACATGCAATCAGTGTTCAATTCAGGCTCAATAAATACACAGCTGTCATTCACACAGTGTTCACTTTGATTGGCTTTATTTCCACTGCTTTTACTGCATCTAATGACGCTGGACATTTTGTACTAAAACAATTATTTCCTTATACAGTGCAAGAACCTTTGAAATGACTTAGGTAGGTTGAGCTATATGTACTCCTTTATGCCAAGCAACAGTGCAGCATAGTAACACAGAATAATTAGAAAGTAACAGTGTCCAGTTATAACTATGAAACAAATTTATGCTTTTGTTGGATCATATTTCACAAAATTGCTTATCCAGTCACCAAAGTTAAAGACACCAACTTTCAATCAGTGTTTTAGAACAGCATGAAACATGAAAACCATTGCAGAACCACAAACACAATCTACAGCAAGTATTTATTCACTGAGTTTTACTTACTAGTACTGTAATACCTTGTTCTTTACATAACATAGATACACTGCAAAAGATGACACACAGTAACATTGGAGTACCAACAGATCCTGAAAATAACAAGAACACATAGGATTGGATATGCAATCAAATATGCACACCAATTGATACCATTGAGATAACAACTGGTTAATACAGCAACTGCTTTCAGAACATTCAGAAGTTTTACTTTGGAAATGGAAAAAACTTCACAGTCATACTGAGATTGAGTTACTAAAATTACACTAACATACTACACAATGTGTTATTATACATCACATGATGTAGCATAATACATTCACTAAACCAAAGACATTTAGCTCCCATCTTCCATACATCAGAATGCAATCAATATGGTATAAATTCAGAGGTGCAAATTTCATTTTCCTTACCATTTTTACAAGCTGACACATAGAACAAAAAAGAGACAAAGAAAAAAAGAGCACAGAGAAGATCAGCCCGTCCAACCAAAGCTGCTACCTATACAGAAAAAGAAAGAAAGAAAAAGCTTGAATAATAACTTGCCTTTACTTTACATACAGTATGCAGTACAAGTGTATAGTTTGCAAGCTAACTCTGGCATGAGTTCATACTGCAGATGGAGAGCAGTTTAAATCTAAACAGAGTTACTGCTTACATGGTAACATATGGAAATTGTTACCAGACAGGACAAGCAGTGTTTCTGACAGACAAGAAAAAAACTATGACAAGTTTTGTAAATAAAGTAAATAAAGTTAGATAAATATATGAGCTCCTTATATGTTCAGGTTCATTGACATTTTTTTAAAGAACTAACAAGTAATACTTACACTTTCTGAATGGATGGGATGGACTGTAAAGAGTATTGCACACAACATGGATGCCTTGGGACACTTGATGATGATGTTTTGGTTCAGGTCATACTGGCCATGACCCATCAAAGCACCAAAGACCCTCAATGATAGCACACAAACCACAGCATGAAGAACAACATTAGGCAGGTGAAATAAGACAGGGTTCAGACCACCAGCAAGATAGTAATTCAACCTGGATGTCAATAGGGGATAAGACTTCTCAATTAACCGTGCAGGCAAAGTGTCTTCTATAATTTCCCTTTTTATATTCATTGTACATTTCATTTCATTTTAATGAAAGTCATCACTGGAAATTGCAGAGACAAATTCAGTTAAATAAAATTAACAAAACTACTAAAATGAAATTCTCATGATAATTTTTCTGATCTTCAAACTTTCACCATCATGGATATGTCTTCTATATGTATATTGTATATTAAATATTCCACACTTCATGAAGTGCTTTTGTTGTAATTGTTATATAAATTTGTTTCTTTTCTTTTTCCTCTTTCTTTTTTATCATAGTTCTTAACCAAAATAACTGGAAACAATGTATTGTACGATATAGCCTGCTGCATTCTGCTTCAAAGTGTGATTTTAACATAACTTTCATCTTATGATAGAGGAACTAACCTGAAAGTAAGAATGGCCAAAGGTCGGTATGATTTATGGCTTTCTTGTTTTGATATCTCATCTCCCCAGAAGTCATGATGGAATAGTGATGCAATGGTTCGTTCTTGTGTCACATCTTTGTTATTTTCAATAGCTTCAGAGTCATCAAAGACAAAGCCACCATAGATACTGTTACCATAGCAAGCAATGGCAAGAAAAGCAACAATTATAGATGATATATGAGACTGAAGTTTGGGGATTGGCAGAGCATGATCCCAGTCCTGTAACAGCAGCTTGGGACAATATTCTCCAGTTTGGGATTTCTTAACATAGTCTGCTCCCTTCCTCACAGGAGAATGCAACTTGGATTTCGGATCATATTTCATGATATATGGTGCAGTTTACTTCTCCATCCAGTCCAGAACTTATCGTCTTAATTTCAAAGCTTTTGACACAAATGAGGCCTTCTTCCCATCACCTATTGTATAAAGACAAAAATTTGGAAACTTATGTACGGTACCAAGTTTGCAAGTAAGCTACATGGACATTACGTCTTAGCGTAAACAGGACACCAAAAGGATATAAAAATATGTATGTTGGTTAGTCAGAATGACCAAGGGGAGGTTAACACACTGACACATATTGCAGTAACGACAAGTTGAGTTATGTTTCAAATAAATGTTCATTGTAAGGTTTACAGCATAAATAAGAAACAAGGCGCATGCTGCAGTTATATTGACAAAGTTTTTAAGTGCAAGGGAAAAAATATCCTTCCAACAATTTGTAACATGTAAGGTACCTCTACTACATTTGATATTATACTTTGCACTCCATAAGGTGAGCCGACATATCAAGTATGAAGTGAAACTTTTGAAGTTTTCTGACTAGCCCTCTGTTGACATTTGACCATATCAGAAAACAACAGGGTTCTTGTACTTTAAAAGGTGAATCCGCATATCACATGAAGTTTATCCAAGCTTTACTATTGGAGCTATATCCATGCTGACAAAGTTTTCAGTGACTTTAGCCTCTGTTGACCTGAATGAACTTTGACCTCTACAGGAAACAATAAGGTCATACCAAATATGAAGCAGATCTAAGCTTCACTTTTTGACTTAAAAGAAGTGCATGCAGCCTCAATAAAAATGGCTAAGTTTGTAGTGAAAAGGGAGCGAAACATCCATAACCAGGAATGAGCCTCTATAAAATAGGCTAAAAGTACTTGTAGTAAAAAAGAGAAAAAATTCTATAACCAGGGAACCAGATAATTTTACTGCATGCTCAAAATTGGCAAGTGGCAATAATTATGAAATTCTAGGCCTACAAAGTGATGTTTTGCTTCTTTGTAATTTTTGTTGCTTAATAGCAACTACATTTGTTTTCATTATGGCCATCCTAGGCCTGACTAAGACTTCCATTGTAAGAATGGTTATAATTTACATTTACACATGGCATTTACATACATTGACTCATGATCAGTGCAATTGCATAGGAGAAAGTTTGTCATTATCACTGTCCTTTAAAAGAACATTTGTGCGCCTAGTTTCGCCATGTATGGCATCCTTGGCTATACATACAGCTGTATGTATAGGATGCCATACATGGCGAAACTATAGGCACACAAATGTTCTTTTAAAGGACAGTGATGACAAACTTTTTCCAGTTACACTTTGGTTTACTGTTGAGCCTCAACTAAGTAACTTCATCGATGCTTTGGTCAGATTCCGCCGCATATTAATGGAATTATACTAAGGTCTCGAGTTGAACTGCTCAAAACAAGGAAAAATTTCCCTAAATTTGCACATGCCTTTAAGTTTACTATTACTGGGAAAAGGGCAAAATATAACTCAGGGAAAAACCTAAGCTTACAAAAATTGGCCTAACTTAAAAGCCCTTGTCATTCATGGAAACAATACCTCTATGGCTCTTATATTTATTATACAGCCTTTACAATGTTTCAAACGTACTGCACAACTACAAGAAGTATCGTTAGGCTAATACATAATAGTATTACTATTAGTAGTCGATAAACACATCACGTCTTGAGAGTCAGACGAGGTCACCATTAGGCATCAAAGAGCCTGATGTAGAACTAACAAAGGAAAGGCATACTCAAAGTAGGAAGAGCTGCAAGCCCCTGCTCCAACTTCCAATAGTAAGATGAGATTAAAGATTATAGGCATTCTTTGGTTAACTAATGCAAAGTTTAACCGAAGGATTGCCTATGCATGCAGCTGTAGCTGGAATACCATAGGTGTACGTAAGCTGTATAGTGTGCCTTCCTAAGATGATGAGATTGTTTACGTTTTTCGTGTTGTACGGAAGTGACACAGGGTCAACCTAATGAATAGGCATCACATCACAAATCCGATAGGTCGGCGCTAGCAAACGAACGTAGATATCTGATCGGGAGTTGTCGATTTCCCCGGGATCTTGATTTTGAAAAGATTCTGAAGATGGAGAAGTTAGCTGAGCAATTTTCTGTCGTCACAGGTAGAATATGCGAGACACTTAAGCCTCGATAAATCTTATATCACTTTAACTTAGTTAGCTTCACATCATCACAATGTCATTGTTATGTTACTGCAATGGCATGGAAATTTATCATTTTAATGCTAGGCCTAAGCAGATCCTTGAACTCACAGTAAGGCTATGCGTAGCCTAGGCTTAGTGTAGAGCCGAGATTAAATAGGATTCCACACTTTGGATGTCAGTGTCACTCTGATTTATAGTTTGAACCAATTGTATCGCATCAAACCAATAAATAACAATATATTCCTGTATATTAACTACATTCAAACTTAGGCCTACCTACTGTACCATTGTGACAACCACTGTACTGTAGCATAGTGGGATCATAATTGACACACTTAAGGATTTGATCAACGATATCTATCAAGGAAACATCCAAATCACTCAACTGTATGTGTTTTTCATATGTGTAGTTCCTCAGAAATGTTATGATGTCAAAATATTTAAGGTTCTGTGCTTATGCACCGTACAATTGAGCAAAATTTGACCACAAAATGTCTGCCGTGTCAAGTTCTCTCATACCCCTAAATTGACACATTTGTCGATAAGCTAACTGTAGTGTAGGCTAGTATACATCCATTGACTTGAGATGCTGTTTGCTATGCTCTGAGCCTCTAAGCTCAGACAGGTCAGGTCCCAGAGAGTCGTGTTATCATATTGAGGTAATGATGGTTATTTTTAGGCTGTAAGATTCCAAATGCCAAAAAAACGTGCAAGTCTGGGGGGAGGGTGTTAAAAGCTTAAAAAATACCACAATTTGGTCAGCAAATAACTAAAATGGATTCAAACTCATGAAATATGTAATTCTGCTTGACTGCAAAAAGTTTAGGTGGCTTGCTGTATTGTTGCTAGTAATAACTGAAGGTGCGTCAATTACTGGGGTGCGTCAATTATGAAGCCTTGACTATACAACACCCTACCCTTTTAACAGTGAACAGATAACTAAGTGAACAAACAAACTTACATCATCATCCACTCAGAAAACAATCAGAAAACAATCTTCAACTGCTCGACATGGGCAACTCTCTTATCATCCTCGAATTGGATATAGAAATTAACTGGTGACAAATGCTATATTACCTTGTAAATTTTGTAATTTTTTGGGGCCAACTAAGCTGAAAATTCCTTTTCAGATATGATATAGCCTAGGGTGACTTTTCAAAAGTACTTATCCCCAACTTTAACCTTTACCATGGAACTCCCTGCATCATACGCTACCCTATTCCTACAGCTGTGTCTTATCATATCTTTTTCCAACATATCCTTCCTCCCCATCAAAGGGGGTTCCTCCACCTAATGCCCCGATCCTTGAATTTCCGTTAAAGGAAAAACTCTGATGGAGGAAAACCTGTCATTTCATGCTGAAAAGAATTTAGTGAAAACATAAATTCCATCACATAGGTATCCCAACTTGTATGATCATCCCCCACAAAGCAACATACTGTAACATGGAAACTAGATTCCTTTAACTCTCTCAACCCAGTTACTTCCGCAGGTGATACGGTACAGTGAATACTCTCCTCATACCCCAGAAGACAGACAGTGCAGCCACATGTCTTCCAAACATTTGCATTCTATTATCAGATAATAAGGATTTACAAGCCCCCCAAATACAGAACTCTTGATTCAAAACTGTGTGATGTGGAGGGTCTCTTAACCAAAGCAATAACTATTTCGTATCCGGTTATAGGGCTCTCCACTGCATTTGGGAAGAAGCCATTGTTAACAACTAATCTGTAAACAGACGATCTTGGAGGTACTGCTGTAGCTGTACTCATATATTTAACATACTTGTATAATTTTTATAAAATCTGTCAAAAGAACATGAATAACAAAAGCGGCTATTATGTATAGTTTGTTGAGGTTGACAAAGCTTTTTGGAGGCAATTATTTTCCACTTCAACCAACGGTTTCACATATGAACTGTAACAAAGTATATGAATAACCCTCTCCCCCCCCCCCCAGAGGGTGCTGACCATCTGCTTATGAAGAGAATATAATGAATTTTGGCCCCTAATGGTGTTGGAAAGGTCCCCAATCATGTCCCATGCTTTATAAACCAAATGACAGAGGGAAATATGCCCTGTGAAAGAATGAACGATCTTTGAACACATCCGCATTAGTGTTCCAATTTTTGCTCTGTCACAAAAGACATGCAAAATTACCATAAGAGGGAAGTAAGAGAATGTTCCTCTCTGCGAAATTTCATAAGTAAAAGCATTTCTGGTATTGTTTTTCCGCGGTAGGAACCTTGCCGAGATTTTCTTGAAGAGCGAAACTTAATCGGAACTGCCAAAATGTTAACCGTTAATTTTGTCAAACTTTGGAAAGCATTTTATGTCACCTTCATTCCAAGGCTGTTGTATAAAAACAAGTATGAAGTTTCAAGAGCCATATTTTGTGTATTAAGTATAAGAAAATGTGTGACAACTGTGAAAAAGTTTTTTAATTAAAACAAAGGAATGTAAGATGCACTTACCATATAACTGGAAAATTTGTAAATATTTGTACAACAAGCACAGCATTGAAAAACAAATGAAAATGTAATCCAATTATTCCACAAGGCTGAATGGTACCGTAACTTATAACTTAACGCCATCCTGTCCACAACTTAACCTAACCCCTTACCATTCCCACACTAACTGAAATAAGTAACATTTTCTTTAAGAGGAATATGGACTGTAATGTTAACTGAATATGTCCATTAAAAAGAGTTTGTTCTTGTACTACATAAGTAATGAACCTCGGTTCAGTGAACAGCCTATTACTACGTTTCATCATCTGTTATCTGCATGTTGATCTAAAATCCTTATGTATTTTCCTCTTTCAGGAGCCTCCAAAGAAATTGGCTTGAAGCTATTAGAAGTTACAAACGGTGACCTTGAAATGGCAGTCACAATGCAAATTGATGGACTCGGACCTGATGTTTCAGATGGCTCTGGTGAGAGCAGAGACATAGAAACAGCTAGTAACCAAACATCCCAACAAGATAAAGGGATAAATGCCCCAGGAGAAGCTGAGTAAGGCTCCTTAACATGTAAAAATTAACAGTACAGTGTAGTACATGGAAAGGGTGATCTTCAGTTAATTGTATGTTGTGTGATTTCTTTATTCATGTCAATTGGATTGACCAGCATAACTTTTGATAATACCAAAATCAGTAGAAACCAATGATAGATGAGGAGTAACAAATGTTATGAAGCAGAGAAAAGAGACATCTTTTGAAACATTCCATATTCATATTCATTACAGTTGCATCATGGGATTTGCAAGTAAAACATTTGTGTGTCATCTATTGTCATTTTATTCTTTTATTAGAGATAATGTGCGTCCTCCTATACCTAGACGTTGGGATATACTCAACCCACAACCTTTAATGGCAGGTAAGCTGTTCCCTTGTTTGTCTGTACCCTTCATTAATTATGGCAAAAAGTGTACAACAGCGTTTGTTTCGGTATCATGCTCTTCCTTTATAAACGATCTGAGCCAGCAATGTAGAGATACCAAAAGAAAACAAAAGTTAGGTGTTCAGGTAGGTTGCAGGACTAATGTTTGTATGTTCACAAATATGAAGTAGCACACAAATAAAGTAAGTTAATGAAAATAAAGATTTGGGAGAATGAGTATAGGTGAACTGTCTACAAAGATATGTGTTGCAGCAACTCTATTACTATGATGAACAAATGATAACATTAAAATATTATGATTTTCCTGTGCCATTTAAAAACAATTGAAGAAATAGACAATTGACTGTCATATTACATTAACTTGGTATAATTAATCTACTCCAGTTGCTGTGCAGGCTTCAAAGACCAATTAAATCTGTACCATAAAACATTCATATGGAAGTCCTATACTCTACAAAGTGGTAAATTTCTTGCGTTTGTCCAAAGCTACTGCAAAAGTGTAAGTGGTTTAAAGAATTTTACGATCACAAAAAGAATATTTTCAGGAGTATTTTCTTCAAGGGGATATTGTATGACAGGCTCATAGGGCTGAACAAGTGCACACTTGATAAGACTAGCTTCAACACACCATTTGGGTGAATGTATTGCTGTGTTCAGGGAATAATTTAGTGCTCATAGTTTGTATAGCAGTTTTTAATGCTCAGAACATCCCTTACAAATACTATGGTGCCTGTCCACAAAAACTGCTATACATCTCTGCACTTTTATGGCAGATTGCCAATTTGGATAGCATTTTGCGATGCGTAACCGAATGAATTACGCCCTGGTGTTTGTTATTAAAAGCAATTGTAGGGTATAAGTTGCTAGTTTAAATGTTCGGTTTTGTAGTATATATGTAGTTTCAATTCTGTTAAACAAACTGAACAGTTGTTCACAGCCTATTGTTCTATTGATCATTCCTTACACATTTATCCACAAGCTTTTTTAAAAAAAAAACCATTTGAATCATCATGCTAACATACGACATGCTTTAGAAGTGTATTTATTGTTGGAATCTCAGAAAATAATTTATCTGCTACTGCAAAGTGCTACAATATCTCCAGCTATTTTTGTACAAAGAACCCAACTATTTTCAGTATAAAAAATTATACAAATTTTGTACTTGTCTATTAATAATGAAAACAAATGAAACAGTTTTCAAAATAAAAGTTAATGAATTATTTCCTGAATTACTATGCAAAGTTGTACTCAGAAGAAGTGCAGTAGCAGTGATCAGGGTTTCCAAGATTTCAAGAAAGTAACCAACTAACATTTGATTTCCGTAGAGGTACAGGGAATTAGGGTTATCTTCAATTTTCCAAAGAATTCCCAAGAACTCTTCACAAAACCTTCCTCTTCCAGTTCCACCTAGACGTCGCCCAAGAGGAGGCAAAAGCTCTGTTTTTGATCCCTTTCGAGACTTTGCTGCAGAAACAAGTGAGAATTCTTTAATTCTTCCTAAATATTTGCTAACTGGTGTTGGCAGTTTCTCACTTCAAACGTATTATGTTGTGATATTCTGAGGCCACATCTTTTCAGACTGTAAAGGAATTCAATTAAATAGAGCACAAAATTGTAGTCAGTGGTGGTTGACAAGATGCAATATAGATAAATAGCTATGTCAGAAACTGTAGACTAACAAAGCTATGCTAGATCATATGTGCATGCCTTACAACAGGGTCAAGGGGATTTAAATGATCATTGTTCATATGTAGTTATTGTTAAGCTAATTATACCTTGACCATGTACAGGTAGGTTGTGTAAGAAGGTACAGATGGGCTATAGTACCAACAATTGCTATCCATACAACCATCCTCTCAGTGCAGCCAAGAGGAATGCAGTCTGTAATCAGTTATTAAGGAAGATTATAAAATGATCTTCTGATAACTGACCACTGACTATTGACCAATATTAAAAATAACTAGACATGTGAAAGAAAATAGTTTTCCACAAGTTTGAAGATTTCAGCTTTTCTTGTGAAATAAACAATAGAACATTATCTGACTGTCAAAAAGTCTTTTTTCTGTAATTTATGTGCTTGATTCCTGATAAACAGGACTCAAAACTACTTTAAATGAGTGTCCAAGCTCATTTAGTTTATCTTGATGATAATTTGCTAATATTTCCACAGGACATCAGGAAGAGATGCTTCGGACTGGTCAAATAGCTTCATCTTCAAAAAGCAAGAGGAAAACTTTAGAAGATCTGTTCAGACCTCCCATTGATCTGATGTTTTCAGGATCCTTTCATGCAGTAAGGACACTTTTATTTTAACGTGGTACGACCATGCCCTGTTAATGCATGAAGAAACTATTTAAAAAATCTAAGTAAGTAGTTTGAATTAAAGTGTTGCAGCTCTGCAATTTAACAGGATTGTTCATATATATATTTTGATAGTAATCTGTTTTAGCTTAAATGCTTCATGCAACTGATATGTTATATACCTTATAAATGTATTCACCATGACAAATTCTAGTAGCAAATTTCATGGCTTTTGGCTATATGTTGGCTCTAATTTATATATGTTGGCTATATTTTAGTACCTCTGAATAAAATACTCTTTATTTTAATGTTATGTTTTAAGGGGGAGGTTAGCACAAATGTTAATGATTTTGACACTTATGTTCATACAAGTGCATTACTTGATTACAGATGTCACATTACTTTCATATTTGCATTTTGTAGGTACGTGAGGCTGGTCAAAGTGCTGGCAAGTGGCTTATGGTTAATGTTCAAAATACGCAGGAGTTCAATTGTCAGAAACTGAATCGAGATGTTTGGAGTGATCCAACTGTGAAGAGTATCATAAAAGAATCATTTGTATTTTGGCAGGTAAGTAGATTGTTAAATCTTTTGGATATTCTTAGATGATGTGGCATAGAAAAGAAGGAGTTCTTCAAGCATTGGGCCTTAACATAACATTTTT
>JXUT01146565.1:0-11811 GCA_000934455.1 Apostichopus parvimensis | reverse complement strand
TAATTTAAGACTCCCCCCCCCCCCAAAAAAAAAATGGCTGCAATAAAATATATATTTAAATGAAAATAACGCAAAGTCAGCCTAGTCAGGAAAGACAATTAACAAGAAAACTAAATTCTGAAAAATCCGTGCAGGAAATTGTTGCGTCACCCAGGATTCAAAGAGGAAACGGGGAAACTTACGTCACATTTATACATCCGCTTTCTAGTTGTAACCGAACCGGGTGTACCTGCGAAATCTTTCACGTTAAAATAGGAAGCTATATACAGCACAACAATACTTGTTTACCCGTCCATAGGTGTCAATGACACGGAACAAAGCCGGCACAGAACTCCGGTACAGAACAGGTTATAGGAAAATTTTCAGCATATTCAGAAAAATAAATTGCAATGTTTTTTCCAATGGATTATTATCATTATTATTGTAACGACCCCCCCCCCTCCCCATTATGACCAATATGGAAGGGTAATAACACGGCAAATTGAACTCTGTGATCAATGCATTGATTGATCTTATTTACACTATTATATCGGATCCTTGGACCTAATTAAGTTTGATCTGTAATATGAATTAGCTAGCATTAAACAAACTTACATTTGAATATCAATCCACACGAAGATCGATATAATTTTTCACAAGGCTCCGGTAATAGTCATTAAAAGTGATCACATTTCAAGCTATAATGTCTTCTATGGAACGCAAAAAGGGCCACGATATAAATGTTGTCGTACCTAAAATATACGTCGCTGTACTAAAAATATATGTCTTCTACCTAGAATATACGTCGTCTTTATGACAATATATGTCGCTGCACCTTAAATATACGTCGCTGTACCATAACCCAAGCTGTCGGCCGAATATGAGACAACTTGACTTACATCTTTCACAAGTATCTATCACCTGTAGCAAATAGTAAAATATTGGACGCTGATTCGGTTAAAAAGATGCTATTATGCAATATCAGTTACAATTTCTCATTAGGACGTACACAGTTGAAGATGTATTATTTCCTCTCTCTTCAGTATTTTTTGTTTAGTGAGTTGGTTAAATTTCAATATTTTAATACGGATATCCCACAAGATACCTTGTTTCTGGCACCTGCATCGGCATACCCTCAACCATTTAGCATGAAACGCACATATTTAACGCATACGACTGTCGTGTCGTGTAAATGACAAGTTGGTCCAATGGCACAACTTTCTAATTGTGCGCGAGAAATCGTGCGCGACTCAAGACTACTCATTTACACGCTGCGATTCCGGGCGTCTTGTAATATGCTCTACTTTGCGCGTCAAGTTGCTCACGATTCAGTTTCTGTGAATAGTCCATTCATTCGACACGATTTTGTCGCGTACGACAAATGGTGAAGAAAATCGTGTGGTGTAAATGCGCCTTTACTCCATGTTGAGACGAAGGAAGCCTCGGAGGTGGAAGGATTTTCCATCCTGATACCAAGCCCTCACAAGTTATATTATAATTGCAACTGCTATTTCAGAAGTTATGGAGTATTATTTTCACGAAGCCCTGGAATGAAATGAACCAGTTTTAGGGATAGGTGTTACTATGATGAGTTCGAATGATAGTTTGAACAGTTTGCGCATTTCCATATCACAGTAAACACCGTTTTGTTTCTCGGAAATCTGCATGCCGCCCTGTCCTATAGTGGGCGTGGCTTTCACTTTTCGTTTTATAAACTGTACTACACTATTCATCGCACGAAGCTCGTTTGTTTATAAATAGATCAATGATTGATGTGATGCATCGATGTGATACGAGAAGATCTTCCAAGTAAAACAACATGATGGCAAAGTTGACCTCAGTAATATGTCGGTGAAACGCGAACACTGCGTCCTTATTACTACAGCTATTGTTTACTTAACTAAATACGATGTCTGCTCAACGCCACAAAGCAGCTGCATTGGGACGCCTTTCTGTTGTAAAACGTAGCACGTCAATTCCAACAAGTGAAAGAACTAAAACAGACGACGAAAATTTCAACAAGTTACGATTGTTGGATATCAGCGAAATGGCCTACCGTCCGGAGTACGTTGTTAGGTGGTTGTGGTACGCGTTCGGCGCACTTGACGACCGTTCGCACGGTCGATTGTCAAAAATGCAGTTGAAGGTGAGAAGAATAAGTTTCATATCTACGAGAAATTCGTTAAAAAAGTTTTCCTGATACTTCTACATTGCAGGCCTAGACTATGTCTATACATGGAAGACTGGCAGTAGCATTGTTGTATTGATGTGTACCGTAGCAGCTATGCCAAGTTAGGATTTGTACTCGGCCTAACTTAGGCCTAAGTGCTCGGGTCTTAGGCCTACTTCTAAAGTTCTGTTAGGTCTAGACCAGATACGTAAAATTGAGTAAAATTACTTGTGAAAAACAGGACAATAAGCTGCAGTGATAGATCTCTGCATGTGCCAGCCAGCTACCACTTTTTGAAAAAGCCTGTTTAACATAAGTAGGCATACTAGGTCCTTAATTCATAATCATACTGGACAATTTTATTTTGGGCACTCAGACATGATATACACAGTGTTTAAAGCTCACATAGTGAATTAAATGTTCACAAACATGGGCTATATTAATATGAGTAATTGATGTTACACTTTTCTATTGTGTGTAAATTTCAGTTTCTATTTGTAATCAAGTGATAGAAAGTAATAGTACAACTGCAAATAATTCCAGTGATACATTGCGTGATGTAAAATAACTGTTACAAATAAAAATGCCAATCTTAAAAGGATGAGTGGTTTTGTATTCTATCAGCTAGGGTTTTGCAATATTAAACAAAACCCAGGAGGAGGCTTTTTGTCTTTCATCTGATACTTACAAAACAAAGCATACAATGTATGTATACTTTATGCCTAGCTAGATCATTGTGATGCTGTGCATACTTATTGTACAGTGATAAAAAACCATACCATATACAGCTGCAAAAATTCTCAAATGTGTCAGCAACATAAAATTTAGATTTAGGCTATAACAATATGACAAAGTATGATTTGTTTATTCTCCATGTAATATTTAATATTAATATTCCGTTTTGCCTTCCATTTGTATCAGTGTACTGTTTGTGTTCTTCTATGTTACTGTATGTGTATCAATATATAAATCTGACATATTATAGTACCACAGTGTATATTTAAAAGATCTTAATCAGTTTGACTTAAAAGCTTTAATTGCTTCACAAAAGTTGTTTAAGGATCAGATATCAACCTTATCTGATCCATTTAGTGTTTCAGATTCAGATACAGTACGCAGTATAAAGTAAAACTATAAGAGGAAGTATCATCTGTGTTAGTTACTGTATATATATATTTCATGCCTACATATGTACCATGCACTTTATATTAACAAACAGCATAATTGTAGTTCAGTGGTTCATAAATTATGGGGCATGACACAAAAGTGGGATGCCCAAAAGGAGAGACGTTTTCAGACCACATACTTACGTTCTCGTGGCTTGACGATTGAATTGACGATTAAATAGTTTTGTTTGAAATAACATCAACTGCATATATTCCAAATTAGCAAATTCATACATTCTGTGCATTGATCCAGAGAGGGGAGGGGGCCCGGGGGGGAGGGTAGGGCTATATGGTGGGTGGGTAGTGGCTCAGTCCTCATGGAGGATCCTTGTTCGTGGGCCATAGTGGTTGCGGACTGCTATTACAGAGGGGTGGTGCAAAAACGGTGGATCAATAATAGAGAGCTGGTGATTGGAACATTAATCTTTAAAGGGACTTTAATGTGAACTTAAACTGTGTTCTTGGAGACAAATCGTTCAATTGTGCCTTATAACATTCCCAAAGAGGCGCAGGTGAGCCATTGCATCTCCTGCATTCCCTTCACACAATGATAAATTAATGATATAAGGTGATGGCACACTAATTCACTTACATGCATGTGTAGGCTGTACAGATAGATGCGGACCTACTTTATATCTTTTATGCTAAAAAAAAATATAAAGATGAAGAATTTAAGTAAAGAAAAACAATCACATTACATCTCCTTTCCAGCTTTTTTTCCCTTCTTTTTAGGCTGGTTGTTGGTTGCAATTTAGTTTCTCAGCCCAACATGGCAGAATTACGTATTTCATGTCAGCCTGTTAAGTACTGTGGAGAACATATGGTTGGCCTACAGTGTGGGACCCGCCACATCAAAAGCCACGGCAATATAGGCTATCAGTAGTCATTATAGTGTGTTATTGGGGTTATGTCATTAATTATGTGAGCAGAATTGCTACATGTATACATATATCCATGGATGTGATGTAAATGTGTGCATGTAACATTAGTCACTGAAATTGTACAGACTATTGTACCATTCACTAGGTTGTTTTCAGTAGCTGCCTTTGAAGATTCTGAAATTGAAACTAGCTGCAATCGAAGTACTGTATTGTGGGGTTGATGAATACATATTCACAAAGACAATAAAAATTAAAATGATCTGATATATATAGATATATATTTCGTGGAATCTTTTCTGATTGTTCTCCCTTGTTTTTTTCTTGTGTCGTGTGTGCAGATGTTAACTGCACATCTAGGGTCAGCACGAATGGCCAAACAGACGGTCATGATGACAACGTCCGCCAATGACCTTCTAAACGATGCCCTCCACGATCCGTCAGACACGATGAATTTCGAAGAATACGTCAAGTTTCTGTCCACGAACAAATTTCTGGACGCTACCAAGTTGGATCTGAGGAAATTAGAGGAGGCGTGTTGGATGCTCTGTAATAAGACCTTCATGTCCAGGAACACCAAGCTGCCATCGGTGTCCAGTACTGCCCTCTATCAGCTTTGGAGGCTGTTTAACTTTTATACCGAACCCAACTCTCTGCCGCCGTACGTCGAACCGGAGGAAGCGGCATGTCTCACCGAAAAGCTGCTGATCGCCATGGGGACCAAATTTGAAAGGGACAGATTTGAGGGCATCTGCCAGACACTAGGCGAAAAGATCACAATGCTGGACTACTTAAGGTGCCTGGAGACGCAATATTTACCCGATCTGGATAGCATGTGTGTTTGTGAAGGGGTAGCTTGTGTGCATAGATCAGTTGTCGAAGAGCAAGAGAAAGTGGTAAGTATTGATAAGGCTATACCGTTATATGTATAGTAAATTATGAAGTGTGTACCTCTGTGCCATACCCTTACAGAGAGACTGATGCACTGAAAATGTCCAGGAGGCTGCATCAACGCGAGTTTAATCATTCTCACAGCATACATGTAAAAGCTGAAAAGATTCAAAACCAATTAGCAAGTAGTGACATAGCAAAACATGACAAAAAGTTGAACGAAGTGCAGCCTGTACTTCTCAAAAATTCTCTCCCCTCCCCCCCATGAGGTTTTCAAGACCGTGATTGCATTAGTTACCATTGTTCACTTAATGGTGAATCTGTAAACACAACTAAAAGACAATGCATGCAAATATATACAGCAGTTAGTTGAAAGCTGTGTAGGTGAACACATTTTCCTCGAATCTGCCATTTCTTTATCATATTGTATGATCAGATTGTTTTTGTAAGGTTGCATACTGCATTCAAGGTTCTGCATTCATGTTAGGGTTATAATCTATTGTACAGCAGACTTGCCAGTCCTACACACATCCACATATATTCTATAGAGTTAGTGTGTAGACACAGTTTTCAAGTACATAGTGCTTAAGTGTAAAAATATATCCTGCACTTTGCATACTTGTGCAGTAGGGTTGTACAGTAGGGTTGTTTGTTCTTCATTAATATACACAGAACTGTTGTCCACAACATAACTGTTTGTTACATAACTGTGTGACAGAACTATTTGCTTTCATTTCAATCATGAATCTTACCCATTGCACAATTAAGTGAAGCAAAAGGTTTAGTGGCATAGATTCTCTTATTTCGAGCTCTTATAAACAAAATTCCCAAATACAAGTTCAAAAGTGGTTGCTGTTATTATATACTGACATGCAATGTTTGCATATATGTAGTATTTAACTAATTTTACAGAAAAAAAGATCACAGTATACACACACTGTTATGCAGTTAGGGTAGAACTATCGCTCTGGAAATCACATTCAAAATTTATGAGGGAATATTTCCCGAAAGGTCATCAGAGTTCATTTATGTTGATAGTACAATACATTTCCCCTTGTCATGTGAGGATGGGTGTGATCAAATTCTCTAATGTCAAATGACAGGAAATATCATGTCACACTGTAGATGGTTTCTGTCTCCAGTGGTTAAATCAAGTTTACAGTTAATGAATGTGCAATAGATCAGATCTGGTAATTAATTTAACTACAAACACGCTAAGTCTTCAAGTTGTCTTAGCTCAGATACAGTACCTGTCATGTAACATCATTACTTAAACTTCAATGGAGGATGGTGGAGGAGGGGCGGGGTGGGGTGGGGGGTTGGAGGAGAGGCTAGAAGGTCAAATTTTAAGGTAGTATTACCAGCTAGAAATTTGCCTTGAATTTTTTCACAATGGACTGGTACCCTCCCTATGTATGCTCACCGGTTAAAAGCCAGGTGAAGTACTGTATAAAGGTACTGTACTCTTCATCTGAAAAATTCCTTGCATAGACTCTTGCACTTGTAAGTATTTTAACAATTCTTCTAGGATGCTAACATTTTGGCTCAAAGAATAGTGATGATCTTTAAAGATGGGAAAGGAGTGTTGGAAGGGGGGAAGGGAGGGAAGGGGATGAAGGCATGAAAACTGCAAAGTTTGATCCCACACTGACATACTGTAGCTTGGCTTCAAGTTTCAGGACTGGACAACCTCTGAAAGCCTATACCCTGTAAGTTTATTTTAAAAGGCAAATTACTGTACATTCATGTAAGAGGACTTGACATTTTGATCCTAAAGTAACAGGATCTTCTTTCAGAGGCTTAGAACTGAAACAAAAACATACATACTTGTAAGTTATACTGTAGACAAACAGACAGGGCAAGATAATTGGAACACTGACCAAATAGGGCACAATGAGAACAGTGGGGAGCAAGGGATGAAAGGTAGATGAGAGGGCAGAGGAGGGGGGGTGGGAGGGGGAATGGGGAGGTTAGACATCTCCTTCTTGGATGTTGAGACCATGAGGCTTAGCATCCATAACCAATTCCCTACTAAGACTAATTGTATGGCAGAGTGGGTACTATACCTAACAGTTTCACTGTCCACATGCGGTATATTATATATTTATAGGCAGTGTGTTTTGGAAGTAAAGTTCAATGTAGAGGGTCAACCGATAGTGTAGAGAGCTTGCAAAGGAAACTGCATTTATACAGCAGCTGAATATCTAGGTACTTACCTATATATGTAGGTATTACCATACATGTACAGTACTGTAGGTACATTGTAAAATTGTACTGTACAGCTCAAGTGCTATGCTGGGTACATACAGTGGATCCCACACAAATTAGCTTGATGAAGCTGTTATAAGAAGGTCCATGTCAGAGGGTATATATTCCAAAATTGATATTTGGGCTATTTGAAGACAATTTGTCGGTTAAATAAGTTTATATTTGTTTTTTGTAAAAACATAATATTTGTGTACTTGTGCAAACTGCCTTTTTGTTTTGATTGCATGTTTTCTCTTGTGTGTTTATCCATGGAGGTAAAACAGACCTCCATGGTTTATCGCATAAAGGTCATCATGCAGTATTGACCCCAGTTGTGCTGGATTGTCGACTATATTTGGCACTCATGTGCGCCCCCCCCCCCCGCCCCAAAAAACAAAAGCCATTAAATTACACATTCCTCATTCATTCTATTTCCACTGCACTGAGAATGTTCACTTAAACTTATCCAGATCTATCTGAAATTTCCACTATGTACAGTAGATACTGTATTTTGTGAGCTGGTAATTTATAGGATCAAAAACACTGGAAAAGTACTTTTAGTAAAACTTTCAACATTTAATTGTGTTAGGACACTACCAAGTTTGGGATCCACACTTTAGGCCTACAGTAGCTGCCACAAATCTCCCCTTTCAATGAACCTACTGTACAGTACCATACAATACTTTTAATAGTGTCACCTAAGGTTAGCTACTGTACTGTATCAATATGTATTGTGAAGAAAGGCTTTGGGGAAGTTCTCTACTATGGTAGTAGCATACATTAGTAATGCAGCCCTAGCTTTTGTAAAGGTCTATTTAACAACCTTTTCAACTCAGTTTCCCTGAATTAGAAACCCATATTTATAAAAGGACACTAAAGGTTGTTTGAGAGTGCATTCATTCATTATGGCACCTTTTCACAAGTTTACAGTAAGCTACATAAAGGTGCTGAGGGTTTAGAATTCCGGTTCAATCTACATAATGTAATAGCCTACTGTATATGACAACAAATTAAGTACAGTTTTAATGTACAGTGTTGATGGCTCTTCCAGATTGTTGCCCTCAAAGAGGTAAATATTCGAGTGAGTTATTTATTATCCTGGATGATTCAGTTAATTTAAAGGGTTGCAATGTTTTGGGGCCAATTTTGGTTCTGTTATCTTTCACTTTTCATTTTGCCAAAACAATAAATAATACCTCCCAAATGTATGAACCTTTTTTTCCCACACACAGATATAATCCATGTAAATTTATAAAATATGAGTCATTGTAGATATTTCAGTATATATACTTATTTGAAATGTTATCTACAGTATCCCTTTTAAAGTATACATAAGATATTCTGAGATTAAAACGCAGCTAAATTGTGGGTACTGTATAACCCTACGGAAGTATAAACAGTACGACTAAACATGAGGTAACACTTTTGATGTCAGAAAAGCCCTTAACTAATTCAGCTTTTAAGCCTGAGTTTGATGTCAGCTCACCATGCAATGATGTTTGGTGTGTCTCATTAGTAGAATTTCTAATTGCTAAAAGCAACTTTTTGCGTAAATTTGGTATTGGTCACCAATAACCTTCATAGTACTTACTGACAATTACTACTCAAAATCACACAAGCTCTTACACTTCCATGAAAATGTTTCCTCAAATCTTGATGATAGGTTTGAGTGATTAAAGTTTTTTTTCTAATTTCTAGAATTCTTGGTCATGCAGTCAGAAATAACCAAAATTAAATTTGTATTCTTCTTGCATTGCTAAAATTAAACTTAATTACTCAAGCTATAAAATGATCCGCTGTGTAGCAAATACTTTAAGAGAATAAAATACATCAAGGGCAACTGCTATAATTGCTTGAAAACATACTTTGAGTGCATACTTTCCGAACAAACTGAATACATACATACTTTCAGAACATACTTTCTGTACATACTTTCAGAAACATACTTTCAGAACATACTTTCTGTACATACTTTCAGAAACATACTTTCAGTACATATACTTTAAGAACATACTTGTAGTACATACTTGAAGAACATACTTGAAGTACATACTTCTGTACATACTTTCAGAACATACTTCTGTACATACTTTCAGAACATACTTTCAAAACATACTTTCAGTACATACTTTCACTAAAAACTTTAAGAACATACTTTCAGTACATGCAGTAGTCATTTCAATTGAGTTTAATAATTTGTCCAAACTGGAACCAACGGGAAGTTTTGAACATACAGGATGGAAGTTGATAACATCATAAATTACGAATTCAATTTCCCACGATTGCATGATCAACTTTTACTTAATTGAATCATAGTATTTGAATCCACTTTGTATGGAAAACTCAAGTGTATCATATTTCACCCTTGAAGCAAACTCAAATTTTTGCTTTTGGTTCCATATCTGTTGCTTTTGAAAAGTTGCAACTATTTCCACACAAACAAAAATTACAGCATTACATATATGTAACATACTTAGAAGTTGAGCAGAACTGAAAAAGCAGCGATGCTTTTACAGACAGTCCCCTTCACGAAGGGATACAAGCACATGCAAAGCAAAAACTTGTTCTAAGTGTCTAAGGTAAGAACTTTTAACGCAAAGGTGGAAATGGAAAAAGGAGAGAAAAGAGACATATTTGAGGAACATTACTGCTGTGTTCAACTGATCATCTACATACATACAATGTAATAGTATCACATGATGATGTCACTTTTAATCGTAGACTTTAAACCCATGAAATTTGAGTCGCACTTATCTTTTATGTTTATTTAAAGATATCTCCTGATACAGTACATTGAGTGTAAAGAACCAATCTACTTGAACTCATGAACTGTCATTGCAATCAGCCATCTCTATAAATAGCATGTAACAATGAAGTATGTCATTGTAAGCCTTCTCTGTTTATAGCTTCAATTTAGTCTGTATAGGCTCCCAAATATAGCATGCTATAATTGCTAGAAGTTTTCAAAAAGTACTTTCCTAGAGGTATTTGTTCCCAAAATTGTTCTCAGACATTTTTAAGGAACACACAAGATGATTGAATGTCCCAGTGAGGAATATTTCCTCGAAGGTTGTAATGAAAACAGTTTAAGAATTTTGAGGCCAATACCGCATACCTTTATTTGTAAGAACAAGCTATGTCATTGCAATGAAGCCTTCTTTTAATATAGCTTGTAACAACAAGCTATGCCATAAGTTGCAATAAAGCCGCTTAATTGTAGACTAAATAAGAAAAAATAACATACATGGGGCGCTGTACTTTTACAACAATGAGTTGCAATATTGCAATCCCGCCCCAACACAGTACATGGCAGTGCTGTACAGATTGCATACAGAAGGAGCAAAATGGTAGCAATTGGCTACGAAATGAAAAAAAAAAGTTAGGGCCAGCTTTTACAACTGGTATGATAACCATTATCAGTGTTGAAACTCCAATGTAAATAAAGTGAAAAGTAGACCGTAAGGAATTTAAATATTCGTAATTTCGTAATCTGATATCGAAAAATAAAACTATCCGGGTGTTGCTTCCAAGTTTTCAATGATTACCATCTACGAGGGAACCCTTCCGATCAAGGTTTTTTCAACGATTTTACACAGTAAGTCATTAATGGTGCTTCTCCATTGAACTAACTATATGTGGGAGAAATCACACACTTAAGTCCCATTGACTTTGTCGCACATTAATGTCACTGGAAATCAGATTTGGTTTAGTCGGTTGCAGATAAAGAGTTCAGTTACTGCAAAGGGGTAATTTTAGCATGGTACATGCGGCCTGGGAAAAAAGAAGCTGCTTTGGGTTTTTCGCAAAAAAATGTGCCTAAGTGTGTTTGCATGCATCACTAAATACTGTAATGCAGTAAAACTACTGAGGACTGTCGCCAAACATTTACCGTTCTCTAGTTCTATAATGTACTTAGAACTCACAATGAGCAAAGCCTAATGTTATCATTTTCACTTTCCAGTTTTCACGTACGGTGAAACGGCCAAAGTGGCTAAATATTATATTGTTTTGATTTTATATTTAGTCTAGTCAAATCTTTCTTGTCAATCGTTAAACATGGATAACAGAATGTTTCATTAGATGCCAGACGCGAAGTGAAAAAAAAAATAATGACGTCATACCCCTAAGCTTTTCTTCTTTTTATAGCTTGTAATAACAAGCTATGTCATAAGTGTCTATAAAGCCTTCTCTATATATAGCTTGTAACAACAAGCTATGTCATATTGCAATAAAGCCTTCTCTAGCTCTTGTAATAACAACAAGAACAATAAAAATTAACAACAAAAAAACAACAACAATGTTTGCCAATATAATGCTGTAAGCACAGCAAGACGCCATCTCCAAAAAGTGATTCTGTGACTCGGGTTGTGTTAGTTGGAAATTAAAGAGTGATTGCATGAATCAAGGAAGGTGTGAAAACTATTAACTGATGAACTAAACCTAGAGTATTACCCCATTAAAAAGTCAGAGAGACTGAGTG
>JXUT01146549.1:0-17597 GCA_000934455.1 Apostichopus parvimensis | reverse complement strand
CGAATGTCGTTATTGCATAACGAGCACCTCTGTAAAAGAGAAAAGTTCTAATAAAGGGAACAGAAAACCCTTGTCTATTATTAACAGCATAAGCATATACCGAAACTCATAATCATTTATAACATATTATAAAGAAGTTAAAGTCTGAAGAATATGGCAGAAACATTTGCTGGTGAGTTTGCTCATATTTATAAACAATGAAATGATAAAATGTAGCAAGTCGGGGTGTCCATTAAGCACCTCGTTAATGATACCAACACCGTTAATGACACCCACCCCATTAATGACACACTGTTAATGACGCAACACCCGTTAATATCAGACACACCGTTAATTACAACCATACCGTTCATGACACCAATATCGCTAAAGTCAATATAACATCAAGTTTCTCCAAGCTTATGGATATCAATTGCGCACAAATTTCGAAGTTTGTCTCATTAAACCCTCGCTATTTGTCAGTCATATTTCCACCAATCACATGTTGCTCTCTGCCGTACGTCAAACATTGAATAATTCATCATTGTTCTACATTATTGGGTCGACAAATGATAAGTATGTGGATCCTGTGTTGCGAAATTGACTAAAAGGATGATATAAATAATTATTGTCACAAGGATCATTACGTAACCCATTAACCGATCGAGAAGGTTTGCCGTTTCTTGCCAAAGTTTGCTATCGTCGGGATCATTGTTCAACCTCGCTTTCTTCATTTTCTTTTGACCCTCTAGAATGGTTGGATTTTCTTTGCCACATTTCCAACATGAAAATGTTTTTAGATTTCTCTTGACACTATCAAATCTAAACCATTTACTGCTCCTTCCAGCTTCCTCCCCCTCCTCCTCCTCCTCCTCCTCCTCCACCGCGTCAAGATCTTCCATGCTTTGTTTCAACGTCTTCCGAGCTTTAGCTTCCTCTTTGCCAAACTGTGTATGGCGATAAACACATCGAAATGAAGTAAACATAGCATACATCCACTTCGGATACGGTGTGGTCTTGTAGTAAATATGAGTCACGAAGACCGTCCACACGATGGCAACACAGCCAAACATTATCAACGTTACAATGTGAGTACCTGAGCAGAGAAAGGAAACACATGTTGTATAAAGGATTCGGATTCTTATTATTATTATTATTATACCATGATGGATAAAAATGATGTATCGCACATTAATGTTACTCCTAAACGTGAATTTTAATGTTAGTATCCTTGTGTATCCTACCACATGTTCTGTATTGATTGGCCCTGTCTGAGTGTGTCTCGACAACAATACCTTAAAATACTATGGCTGAGGCATTAGCCGTTAAGTAAATTTCCTACATTAGACAATTGAAATACTAACGTTTGTAATATTTCTACCGGTCTCTTAGCACAGTTTGTTAGGGGAGTGGGGATAGGGGCATGGGGAGGGGGAGGGGAGGGGCATTTTTGTTATACACGCTAACAATTTCCTGGATCAAACGACTACTTACTCAACAATGGGGTGTCGTCTCCGGAAGCTGGTAACATCGTCGCAACGAGTTGTTGGAACAGAACCAGCGTCAAGACATTTGTCATCACAAATGAAATCTTCTCCCCAGACTCCGGAGGGAGAAAGAATACTAGTAAGTTCATCATAGACAGCAAGATACATGGTAGGATGACATTAAGGGCGAAGAAACTTGCCTCAGTTCTCTCTAACTCTAGAGTAAATCTTACGTAGGAATACTCGTCACACGTCTCACAGCTTTTCGAGATCGAGTCATCTACAGTGACGCCAGATAGCCTCCACAAACCATTCTTGGCAAAATGTTCGATAATTACTGCCTCGGTTTGAAGTTCGGTAAATACTGTTTCTAGCTGAATCAAAAAATTAATAGAATCTTTGCATGATGTTGAATACTAAGTTTAAGACATTTATAGCTGCTAGTCATTTTCGAACAAAATTACTTTGTGTTAAATCCATGGCATTCAAATTAAATTCTAGGAAGAAGAGTATATTAATATACCACGACACACCAAGTCTTAGATCATTTGCATTACCATGTCTTGAGAAAGTTAACAATGAATAACTCTCTTCAGCGCCATTATTAATTAAAAGTACGAACAAGGATATGACGTCATTATCGTGGATTCTGCAGATTTTGTGTGGTAGTAAGTTCAGTTCTGCTACCTATTATTATTTAATGATTCTGCTATGCTGTTACATTGTTGTATTGTTAAAGACACTTGTACTTAGTCGTCAAATAAACGTAATTCATATTTTGAGCTGGAAAGTTTTCTTTTGAATTCACTAAGAGCTTTTAATAAAGGGAAAAGAGAAATACAAATGGTTTGTGCAACTAACCTTTTGACGGTTGTGGATCCACGGGGTTAATGTGATATTACAATGCTGTACATCGAAAGGGAAAAATCGTACAAGTAATTTACAAAATGTGGAGGTAACTACGACACTGTCCCAAAGGATGTTTCCCTCGTAGTCGACGGTTGCGATCAGGTTATTGTGAGAATCGAAACTTTCGCCAGTACTGGAGGGAAATAAATTAGGCTGAATGAAAGTCGAGATTCGTGGATTGGAAGGTTAATGTATAGTTATATGTAGTCATCCCTAATATTCATTGCGAACCTGTTGAAATATGAAGTATGCAAATTTTGTAGATGTGGCACCATTGAAATTTTTAAGAATAAAATCATTAGCGCTCAAAAAGCATTTGGATGAAAATATTTTATGAATTTGAAAGTTTGTGCTGATCTGAAATGAAATTAACGTTCTAAAGATTAAGGTTCATAAAGTTCATGCATTCATACCTTTCAGGCACCGTTATGTCTGGTATCCAAATATCCTCGGTTGATACGGATACGCTCTCTATTCCTTCATGATCCCTAGGATCCCAGACAAGTTGCTCGTCGACCCACGTCTGTTACAAAAAAAAATATATATATATCACTTAATGTTTCTCTCGCAGTCTGTTTAATATAAATTCAATGGTTGGCATAAATTGTTCAACATTCCTTGGGCAGAGAATAAATTGCGTCATTTAGACATAGACAGTTAAACATTGTGAAATGCTCACGTGTTTGATTTTCAAAGTGTTTCGTTCATCGCAGATACACGTATGTAGAAAGCTTATACAACAGTAGGGTCAGTGTAAGAAAATGTGAAATGGAATATCAACGCCTCTCACGTAATGTAAATGAAACACATTAAGAGCATTTTATTATGTTCAAACTGAACATTTTTTTTTTAGTATAATTACTCACATTGCGATGCAGCTCGCTAGCTTGGAGTTCCATTTCATAGGCAGTTTTCTTTTACCTGAATCACTAAGACTTGGGCTTGCATATGATTAACACTGATAAGTCTGTCCAAATCGATTTTGTTTTTGGATGTGTCTTTCTAGAGAGTTTGGGCGTTGCCTGATAATTAATTGCAAACATGTTCTGATCAATAATAGGCAGAAATGTGTACGGGATTTCAATGGGTGAGGCTTTTTACATCCTCACGACTGATTAAGTAAAGCGACATAATCATTTTTGACTTCCTGGGTCTCGAGAAGTGATTTAAGTTTACCCGTACTTTATGTACGAAACGTTTCACCCCTGAATGATAATACCTCACCCCAGTCCCCATCCTTTCTGGGCAACACTGATACTCGGCACACTTGTTAAAATGACCGTAACCTAGTTCTCAGCATTCTTCCACGATTCTGGTACCTACAGAAAACCTCGTTTAGACGGCAAACGTGTGACGGACAACACACCACACCAATTGAATGATTTGTTGGGAAGTACCTACCATTGTTGGGTAGTACCTACCATTGTTGGGTAGTACCAATTATGGTGGGTAATACCTACCATTGTTGGGTAGTGCCTACCATTGTTGGGTAGTACCCACCATTGTTGGGTAGTTGTTGGGTAGTATATGCCATTGTTGGGTAGTACCCATCCTTGTTGGGTAGTATATGCCATTGTTGGGTAGTATCCACCATTGTTGGGCAGTACCTACCATTGTTGGGTAGTACCTACCATTGTTGGGTAGTACCTACCATTGTTGAGAGTACCTACCATTGTTGGGTAATACCCACCATTGTTGGGTTGTACCTACCATTGTTGTGTAGTACCTACCATTGTTGGGCAGTACCAACCATTGTTGGATAGTACCTACCATTGTTGGGCAGTACCTACCATTGTTGGGTAGTACCTACCATTGTTGGGTAGAACCTATCATTGTTGGACAGTACCTACCATTGTTGGGTAGTAACTACCATTGTTGGGCAGTACCTACCATTGTTGGGTAGTACCCACCATTGTTGGGTAGTACCTACAATTGTTGGGTAGTACCATCATTGTTGGGTAGTAGCTACCATTGTTGGGTAGTACCTACCATTGTTGGGTAGTAGCTACCATTGTTGGGTATTACCTACCATTGTTGGGTAGTACCTACCATTGTTGGGTAGTACCTACCATTGTTGGGTAGTACCCACCATTGTTGGATAGTACCCACCATTGTTGGGTAGTACCTACCATTATTGGTTAGTTGTTGGGTAGTACTTACTATTGTTGGGTAGTACCTACCATTGTTGGGTAGTACCTACCATTGTTGGGTAGTACCTACCATTGTTGGGTAGTACCCACCATTGTTGGGTAGTACCCACCATTGTTGGGTAGTACCTACCATTGTTGTGTAGTACCTACCATTTGCATGTCACTTTTAAGGACAACTTGCTGGCTCTGTTCTTCCTGTTGGATAGCAAAGGAGAAGTTCATATTACTATACTCAACGTTGCTTCAGTTATCAGTAACATTACATTCCCTTACACAAGCGTCCGTTTATTAGGAATGATATCTTGCTGCCAAGTAAGTTATACGTTCTGTTTCAGTTGTTATATAAGATGATATGATGGTGATGATCTCTAAATTGTAAGCAATTAATAACTAAACATTAATGAAATGACGAATGAAGGAACGTACGTCGTTAATTGACAATGTTATCATCAGGTCTAGACATTAGCTGAATTCCCGACAAAATATTAGCTTATGGTTAACCCTATAACTGATTCAACTTCACCAAGATAAGAATCTGTTCGGTTTTCTTCCACGTAGCTTCCTATGAGAATATCTTGTTGAGTGTTACGTGTCATTTCATTTAGGGGTGATTATTTTACTTACAAAACTGACGAGCGCCACCGGACTTGCTTGTAGTCCTAAGTACATTGTTGTGCTTTGGTTCAGAACAGGCCTTGGTGATCGTGGGCCGTAAGTATCCAACAACATCTCTAGAAGACGAGCCTGGGGAGTTCGTATTTTGTCGTAATCGTCTCCCGGTTCCTCATCTGAAAATACAACGTGTATCTTAATACGTGATACCGAATCTCCATTTCGTCATAACGAATTTCAAGCTCGTAATAAATTTGTAAAGCACGAATTTGAAATGTGTTTATTACGTATTTAGCAATTCGTTATTACGAATAAACAGCGATATTACGACTTAGAAAACCCGTTACAACGAAATTGAGAATTTGTTATAACGAGTTAGCAATGATATAATATAAACTTCAACATGTCCCTGATGGGCCACGGTAGTTTAAGACACAGCAGAATGCAGTGAGTGTGTTTCTATCATTTAGTTAAATCTCGGGGATATACTGTGATATTTATAGGAAAGAGGACATTTTCTGAAATTTCGGTTGCAAACTACTTTCAATATATCTTTCTCACACTAGATAAGTTTGCCTGCAATTCATTTTTCACAGATAAACTCGTTCTTACTCCAGAGAAATGGATAATAGAAGGTGGTCTGTGACACGTGGGGGATGTTCGCTTTGTGATTAATAATCTCATCATTTGAAACTTCATGAGGCTGCAACGTATGGTGTGAAATTATTATTTTACTCCATGGATAATAATTTGTATACAAGGAAAATAAAGACTATGCCAGCTTAGTCTTAGCTGAAATGACAACATCAACTCTGTTGCTGCCAGACGAATTCACAAAATTTAAAAAATATCCACTGTAAAATATACTGTTAGGTTTTAAAGATACAGAAAGAAACTTTAACCACCGGCGTATCCCTTTAATATTTAAAGTAGTCAAACATTTCCATTTGGTTTTTGAAATATTCCGATATCTCTTTTCGTGTGTTTCAAATATTTCAACAGGCGGGTAGTTGGTGTTTGATACATTACGTCAATTTGAGTTCGTTCGAGAAACTTCAAGGTGCTGTCACTGCTTGAAATATTTCAAGGTGCTGTCACTGCTTGAGATATTTCAAGGTGCTGTCACTGCTTGAGATATGTCAAGGTGCTGTCACTGCTTGAGATGTTTCAAGGTAATGTCACTGCTGAAGTATTTCAAGGTGCTGTCACTGCTTGAGATATGTCAAGGTACTGTCACTGCTTGAGATATTTCAAGGTGCTGACACTGCTTGAGATATTTCAAGGTGCTGTCACTGCTTGAGATATTTCAAGTTGCTGTCACTGCTTGAGATATGTCAAGGTGCTGTCACTGCTTGAGATGTTTCAAGGTAATGTCACTGCTGAAGTATTTCAAGGTGTTGTCACTGCTTGAGATATGTCAAGGTGCTGTCACTGCTTGAGATATTTCAAGGTGCTGTCACTGCCTGAGCTATTACAAGGTACTGTCACTGCTTGAGATATTTCAAGGTGCTGTCACTGCTTGAGATATTTCAAGGTGCTGTTACTGCTTGAGATAATTCAAGGTACTGTCACTGCTTGAGATATTTCAAGGTGCTGTAACTGCCTGAGCTATTACACGGTGCTGTCACTGCTTGAGATATTTCAAGGTACTGTCACTGCTTGAGATATTTCAAGGTGCTGACACTGCTTGAGATATGTCAAGGTGCTGTCACTGCTTGAGATATTTCAAGGTGCTGTCACTGCTTGAGATATTTCAAGGTGCTGTCACTGCTTGAGATGTTTCAAGGTGTTGTCACTGCTTGAGATATTTCAAGGTACTGTCACTGCTTGAGATATTTCAAGGTGCTGTCACTGTTTGAGATATTTCAAGGTGCTGTCTCTCTCTCTCTCTATCTTAGTGAAACACGTTCGGTATAATACCTTGCCTCTCACACTCTGCAGATAGGGTGAGGGTTACTTCTGCACTCTCAATGCACGAGCTAGATATTTACATTATTCGTAGACATGGTATTTAGTATAGTAACTATGTATCAGCAACTGCAAAACCAGCACTTGTGTAGTTGAACCATCATTACAGTTGACATAGGCCTAGCCTGGTTTCATATACAGACCGATATATAGATTCACGAAGATTAACTCGACCGTCCACAACTAAATCATTTGCTCTTATTTATAATGAAATGACGACATAAAAAGTAAACAATCTTACCACATTCTCTGTCCCATGGATCGCCTTTGACGGACATTGTGACCAAAAGAATGCAGACCAGAAGACCTAGTACGAAAATCGTAATAGGCGAAGCCATCTTGGTGTTCAAAGTATACTGTTGCTTCACTAATTAGGTGGTCCTTGTGTAATACCAAATTGATGTTACTCTTGATTACAAACTAGTAAGTAGTTTGTGTGCTGCTTGTAATAAATATTACTTCAGTAGTATGGCACCACCCACACTATCGATACGCTATTTGGTTTTATTAGGTTCTATTCTATAGGGATATCATGTATATAATGCGTATGGTTGGGTGACTATATAGTTCTTCCCTTTACCAACATGTACTACTTAAAAGGGTCAAAGGGTGCTTCGTCGTGCAGAAAATTGTAATTATGAAGTTTCTATTCATTCATTGATGCGTGCAGTACGTTAAAGCTGTTCTGCCAGTCTTCTACAACGAGACATTTAAAGAAAGCTGGCGCCATGCTAAAATACACTGCATACACCGCCTCCAAGAGATTCACCATCTTAGAAACCTAAAAGAGAATACTTGGGATAAAGTTATTTTGCAATATTTGCAACAAACTGCCAGGAAATAACATCGAGCGATCTTTGAGCTATACAGGGTGTCTGTTAAATAGAATTTGTACCATATTACTCCAAAATTATGACAGAGAAAGTGATTGTAATTTGCTTTTATCTTTATTGTTCAAGCGACATTTGTGAGGTGACACACATTAAAACTTACCCACATTATTGTATTACTCATAAGTCAATACTCTTCATCGTGATCACGTGATCCACTTTTTGTCATTTACATTGCATAAACTGTTTTATACTTTTCAATATATCATATTTGTTCTTCTGCACTTTTGATCAGCAGCTGTGTCAGGTGGTTGTAAGAAATGTTCGATCATGCATATTCATTACTAACTTTCAATCGTTACATACTCCATAGAGTTATACGCTTATCGTCAATTCAATGTGTGATTGTTATTTTCATATAAATAGAACACAAGTAATACTATTATGACAATTGCTAGCCGACGATTTGTCGAGAATCTAACAGAATTCAGTCTGACTATTTGCAACTCACTTGATGAATAAGTTTGAGTGTTACGGTTCAGTTTGATCAATTATAGGTTAAAGGAATTGAAGACTCGCCCCAAACCGCGTGCCGCCCTCTGAAAAAAAGTTAACTTACCGTTGCTGCAAGTGAAGTATTTTTCTTGTCGCTACAAAATGCAGACAGTAATGAAACGTGATACCTTGTTACGTTTATCTAGACCTGAGATGTCTATCGCTGCTATTTACACTGTGTTGTGGGTATTGACCGTAGCTGCATGCAGTGACTGTACACTAGTGTCTAATTACCGACGGTAGCAATTTGTGTGTGTATTTTCTGGGATCGATGGTGGTGTCTAACACTTCTGTTACACCTTATTCGAAACTAGGTCAGATTACCGGCATGAGACGTTTCTCTGTGCGCGAGTCTTCAGCCAAACACAAGCGCCTGCTTCATAGTAACGAAATCAAAGAAGCCAGGTAAATGGTCATATAACGGTGCTGCAAAGCTGAAACCGTTGTATCCAAATTGGAAATAAGAGACAATTATTTTAGGTGACCTCGCGATTTAAAGGAAGTATGATTACAAATAAGATCACAAAAATGACATATGAGAATATTATACCTTTCATAAAGCAAGCAAGAACATTTCTCATTGACAATTTAGAAGGGTTAAGAGTAGGACAATTATTAAGAATCAGCGATAAAGAGCTCATTAATCGAGTTTCGTTACACTTCATGCTGTAAAGAAACCTTTGTAACACAGTAAATTATTTGTTTGCTTATAAATTCTCAGACAGTGTTCGTACTTGATTTATTTTGATAAAATAAAGTCAGTCTACATTTTGGTTTAACTCAATAATTGCAGAGTTTATAGTTATCCCTCTGAATCTAACGATGTAGCAATCGATATTGTAAGTTTAGAAGAAAATTATCAAACATTCCAGGCTATCATCAAACATCTTACACACCATTTGCTAGTTCTCAATTCATACTTGTCCTATTTTATACTAATGTGTTTTGTTGTGCCTATTATAGTATTTTTGTTTTGCTAAATATCAAGGGGTTTCGTATAAAATTGGTTAGTATTAATACAAGTTTCATTAGCATGTCATAAGCATTGAAGAAACGTTGGCAAATAGTAAGGCGCATCCTAAATTCAATAATTACCATATATGACATAATCAATGAAATATATCTTTAAATCTAACAATAACTGAACTTTTTTATGGTTAAGTTATTTCCATAGTTGACAAAGTATATAATACCAAGCATAAGCTTCCTTTCATTCAACAAAGATCCAAACCTGACAATAACTGGTAAATGCTATAGATTTAAGCTTAATGAATAATCATGTACTAATTATCATGCAATTAGACGGTAGTAAAAGAACAATACATTGTTGTTAGTGCCAGTAGTAGCCTATACTGAAAAGGAACGGCATTTTGAAGCCATAACATGTATACTTCAGATACATATACAATACATATATTTACATAACAGAAAGGAAGGAATTAAGAGCAACATTGTCATTATTTGACTAAATACCCTTCGCACGAATGGATAAGAATAAATTCATTCTAACTGCAACAACTTTACATTCGTTTGCTCGATTAAGGTGAGATTTGTGTTTCTCTGATTAAAAGGTTTCATTTGTACAGTAGCTTCATCCGACAAGCTTCTCGAAAGCGGCAGTAACGGCGTCCACTTGACTTCTAATGTCAATCATAACACTTTTAATAGTCTCCGAATTATCCAATAGATGAATGCTCTGCGTGTATGGATCATATACTACGTTATCTGGACGTTTCATGTTCTTCACGTATGTTCTGTCGTGGAAGAAGAAAAGCAGACAAAATTAATTTACTCATCTTGCTGGATCCGAAACGTATTTCTCCTTCTGTATAGTAGCTTGCCGTCGAAGTATGAATTCCACCCCAAAAGTGAAAATAAAAGTTTAACTCTATGAGCCTTGACTTAAATCATCACAGTTACGTCCTAGCCTAATCAGTGAAGTTAAAAGGACTAAAACATTAGGTGGTAAATTCATTCTTCTCGGCCGTAAAGCTGTAATCTGCAGCTTATATACTTCAAGCCTTTGTTACGTTATTGCTTTCCTGCATACGTCGTGTTTTCTCCCTTATTAAAGTGTATTTTCTTTTTTCCGGGCTTATTTAAATGAATGGGGTGTTATTCATTCAGCGGAATGGTTCAAATAAGGTGAATTATCCTTCTTAGCAGAGATTGGTTATTTATAATGTTATCTTGTCACCTGAGTTTCTCCTTCGCATCTTGGAAGCTCTCTGAGACGTAATAGATTGGTTGATAGGTCGTATCCTGGTACTCCTGCAGAGCGGTGACCTCTGGGTCAAACGGACGGTGTTCCGGTAAATCTGAGAGTGCGTACTAGAGTGTAGAACAAACAATAATTATGGCAACTAATTGCAGTAGCACAGGCGCCAAAATTTAAACGTATAGTTTAAGCACAACATTGTTTATTGACCTAAAGATAGACCTAATTTATCTTCTAAATATGCCCCAGAATGCACCATTTCCGATTACCTTCCTTCGGGAGGACCCCCTCACCTCGTTAATGGGATTTGGCTTCGTGATTCGCTATATATATATATTGAATATCTACTGTGAAGTCATAATGGCAACATAATCGTATGCGTATAAACAGCAACTGCACCAAAACCTCGTCCGTTACATTGCTTATAATATTACGACGTAACTTCTCCGGAGAGAAACGAATCACACGAACTATACAGTTGCAATATTAATGTGAGATCTGATTGTTTTGGGAATATAACACTTTTCGAAACCTTATTTTGTTTTGTAAATATTAGTTCAGCTTAAAAGAAAATGTTCTTGTTTTAATTACTGCAAAGAAACATGCGGTCATTATCGAGAGCACCGACTCGTTTTGATAAATAGGAAGTATTTATATCGACTATATCTATCAAGATATTTACTAAGACTGGTTAGTTACGTCAATATCATGTTTTCGAACTAATCATAAGCTGGGAAATATGATACTGGAAAAATTAGAAATGTGTAAACGTGATTACAAGTTCTGACCAAGACAAGATGTCAATAAATGACGTAACAACGTTATCTCAATATACAAAATTGGGTGAAACTTGTTATAATGTCATGTGTTTTATGACAGTGTGATGTAATTTTAACATATCAGCGTGAAACGCTCTACTCCAGGGGTTCCCTAATTGGGGTGCATGAACCCCAGGGGTTGCGTGAGTCCATCCCAGGGGGTTCGTGAGACTCGTCTGGAAGTAAATACTAGAGTACTTTATGTTGAACTAAAATCTGATATATCATATAATTTAGTAATGTACAAAAGTCGTACCTATCGACAAACACTTTTCGCGTTCCATACGCATATGTTGCCATAGTACGAGTACAGTACCGTGTATTTTGCATTACATTATTACACTATGATCTTTTACGAAGCACTGTTATGCGCATTATAGTATAATAATGACTCAGATCGTGTCTCGAAAAGTTGGGGGTTCGTGGACAACTCTGACATCCACAGGGGGTTCGTGGGGGGATAAAGTTAGAGAAACCCTGCTCTAACCTTTAACTCCCCGAATGCAGAGAGCAGTCCGGCACCGTAGGCTTTAACTTCGCCATTTTGTTTACAAAGTCCGAATTCCACAGTGAACCAGTAAAGCTGGCAAGAGAGAAATATAAAGACGAATTATACTGAATCTGGTGAACATAAAATGAATTTGCATATTTATCAACAATGATTATGGAACTATAATTAAACAGTTTTCCATTTACCCCAATTTTAGGTCCATGTTTTGTGAACTTTAATGTAATTCTGATTACGTACTTCGTTTCGAGTGTTTCAATTAGTTTAGAAATACCTTATTTAGAAACAATGTCAACTCCATCAATGAACAATAGACGATTGTCGAAGACTTATGAAATATCACTGAGAATTGTTTTGAAACAGGTTAATTTGATACGCGTTCCAAAATCTGGTCTCTAAGAAGGTTTTCTTGCAGTCCAGATTTGATACACACCATTTGATCGCTCGCTCTTTCTTACGGAATAGACGTAAAGACAGTTGTTACTTACAGTAGATAGTTTCGTTATATCTTCATCTGATACACCAAGCGACGCCAGTCCAATTTCCTGTCGGTGAAATTATAGGAACAATCTTCAATAAAGTGTGTTTTATTAAAAGGATTCCCCATGAGAATATGTTTTTAAATGATTGTTGAAAGATAAACATATGCTAACTAAGCATCCCAATGACATTTTGCAGTCAATTCTGATTAGCACCTTTGTCAAGATCATAACATTGGAGTCGATATGTTTTGTACTTGAAGCGAACTCATGTGATGTCATAGAAACACACTAGCAAATACATTTTTCTTCAAAATTTAAATAAATTTGAATAAAAGAGATAATTTACTATAAAGCAGCAGAGTATATGAATATATTAGTGGCGTCTTATTACCGCAATCTACAACGTGCTTATCTCATCATATAAGGAGATAAGCACGTTGTAGATTGCGTGATAAGACGCCACTAATATATTCATATACTCTGCTGCTTTATAGTAAATTATCTCTTTTGCATGTTTGCTTATTTAAGTGTTGTTGGATCAAGTTACAGGTAACGATATCTTGTCTTGCAACTGACTAGGGTGCAACCGCGATAAAAGTGCAGCTTTAAAGGGGAAACATTTGAGAGACATTCCTTGCATAACATAAATGTACATCAAATATTAACCTGTGAAAATTGTGCAAATCTTGCATCAGCTAAGAGAGGCACATGTCCAAGTAACTCGTGACAGCAGTCCCTGACGAAAGGAAATAAAGAACACCATAATAATTTGTGATTATCCCTACAGTTTTGTGAAAGCATTACCGGCGTTATACGGTGAATTTAGACACCATTTAAATTACATATCCTTCTTTGCTATGGGTTCCTTCCTAATTATCTCTCTCGGAAGATAAAATAGACTTAAACTACAGGGACTGGTTAACATGAATGAATGGTAGTCTATATTTATTTGGGATTTTACTGGTATATACTACTTATACCATAGCTATGGTATATCTTCTCAGTATTATATAACACGTGCAATGCCTTATGATAAGTAGTCATATATCGTCTTGCTAATATTGAACTAAAATAAGTGGGAAGTAGTTATACCTTGTTTATGAATTATACAACTATCTCTTAATACCATAAGAAGTATACATCAGTGTAATAGACATACGTTTTGGTGCTGTATTTGGATGAATGTCAAATGTTTATCTGACATGCTACATTTTGTATTAAGGAATTCAATGGGGGGGGGGGGGGGGTTGGAGATGCTGCCACAGCAAACAGTCAACGCTCTACTTACGGTTCAGGGGTATGCATGGGTGAAGATGAGTGTCTTACATACTGTGTTGCCTGAAACACACGAAAGGCCAAACTGGCCAGAAAATCCCTCGCCGACAAAAGACCTGCAACTGGTCTTATTTGAAATCCAGTTTTGGCTGTCGAAGAAACGAATGGAAGCATTATATAGAAACAGAACTACCCCCTCGTTTTAGATAAGAGCTATGATGATAATGATGATGAACACACGGTGGTTTAGGTTCACTCCTGGTAAATCAAACGTGGTGGTACAATTGAATACCTAGCTCCTTTCCAATATTTTTCATTCTGATTTGAGCAGCACCACCACCACCCTACCGACTCCTTAAGCGTACTGCATGTCCGCAAAAGATTTTGTGGGCGGCTGTTGTTAAGTGTATTCAAAAAGCGATAAAAACATGTTGACGTTGTAACAATTGCAATGGCAACAAAATACATTAGTATTGCCTGTGAAAGGTAAGCTCAACTGATTTTTAACCCGTGTCCTCGTCCAAACAAATTTGTCAATATGTCATTAATATGTTACTAGATGAACCAATCATGATAACCTAGATCCAATCAGGGGTAAGTTAGTAGTTTAACTCTTAACGTAAGGATTAATTCATTGTTATTCAAAACTAACTTGTTCCTTATTATAACAACCAATATCACTTACCCTTTAAGAACTTTGTTATGTCTTCCAGCTGAGGGATACTACTTTCACTATAGAAAAAAGTGATGAAAGTTCATACATTAATATCAGACTAATGCCTTACACATATACATGAGTTTTTCAGTGTTCTTTAAAGAGTCAGTCCGGTTACCTGTAGTATGGTAAAAAATAGTGGCGTAGGAAAGTACTTTTGAGTGGGGGGCTGAAGACTGATGGCCGGCCTGGGGGAGGGGTCTTTTTTTGGAATTTTTTTGCATTTCCAGGTGGCCTCAGATGCAATTTGGTGCAATATAGCACACTTCAACTTCCACTCCATTTTGTAAATAATTTTGCATTTTCACCTGGCCTTAAATGCAATTTGGTGCTCCAAATGAGATTTTTTTTGCTCATTTGGAAATGAAAAAGGGGTTTTCTGACTTGCGGAGCGGGGGGCGGAATGATACTTCCGCCCCACCATATTTTTCACTGGGGGGGGCTGGCGCCCCCCAGCCCCACCGGTTCCTACGCCCTTGGTAAAAAAAAAGGTGTCGCAGTCCAGGGAGTCTAACTTATTGATGGTGTGTGACTTACTGAAAGCATCACGCAAATTCATAGCGATAGTCATGTGACACCATATGAGCCAATCATATTCAAGACATAAATGATTTACAAACATATTCGCCATTTTCGAGGCAATGAATCTGTGAGAACTTGTATCCAAAAGATTCTGGAGCGATTACCATTAAAAGTGTGAAAGAGCGGACGTCAGTAAAAAAAAAAGGCAAATTCGCTATATAAATCACCTATGCGTACCTACATAAGTTTGTAAATTACGCCGGTTTTGTGGACAAAAGAGAAATATTTTCTCTGGGACCCGACTACCCAGTCACTCAGAATAGACCAGCTCTATCTCTCAACCACCTGAAAATACTTAGAGTACAAACAAGTACATTGTTTATTTTTCAACCAATTTATTAGCGACCGTTAAGATCTACATGGAACTAGTAACTTTAACATCAGTTTATCAAAATGTTAAATATGCACATGTGGTTGCTTACAATTATTTTCAGTTAATTTATTACCTGTACAATCCCTCTTTCTCCAATACATTGAAAGAATCTACAAATTCCTGACAAGCGTGTGTGATAAATAGCGTCTTCAGTTGAGTATACACAAAGTTCCTGTGAGGCAAAGCAGGTGAATTAAAAAATCAATGATCCACAGACACTTACCACTCATCTTCATTCGCGAGATATTTGTAAAATGTAAGCTGCTTAAGGCTTTATTCGATATTTGGGGTTTAATCCTGAAACTGAGAGTTTGGTTTTCTAATCAATTTATTTATAAAGGCCATTGAACCAGGACTGGAAAACAAAATAAAGGAAATTGCGACGACGCACTCTTCTTCTCTCTCTTATTTAATATCTTCATACTTCAAAACTAAACACACGTCAATTTTAATAGTTATAAAGTGTACGGGTTTTTTTTAGCGGGTGCGTGATGCAGGACTTCGGTTCCATATATGGGGAGTACTTGGCTAGTGAAGCTCCTATCAGTTTCAGAGTTTAGTTTCTTATATATATGCTATATATCCACCGAAGAAGTTGTAAAGAAGTTTGACTATCATGAAATTTACATATCTAATATAGCCATATACAAGAGAGAAAAAAGAGCAGAAGTTTAATGTTCAATATTTAGTCTTATTGAAAACAAAAGAGAATTGGAATAAGTGAATAAGTAAGGGCAAAAATAGAACATGATGGAAACAAAAAGAAAGAAATATAGAAAGAGAAGAAGATAGAAAGAAAGAAAACAAAGAAAGAAAGAAAACAAAGAAAAGAAACAAAACAAAACAAAGAAAGCATCAAAGAAAAAGAGAGAAATAATAACAATCAGAAACAGCAAATTAGTATAACACATGACAGTAGACAACAGACACACTGACGCACTATTCTATCACTACACATATAGCTACGTTTTGACAAAATATTCTTATTACTAGTATAAAGCAGTTACACACGACAGTAGACAACAAACACACTGACGCACTATTCCAGCACTGAACATAGCTAAGCGTTTTGACAACATTTTCTTATTACTAGTGTTAAGCAGTTATTGTTTCTTCAGTTAAGAGCATTATCTTGTTATCTATATTTCAGTATGGTCTTGGAAGGTTAGTCTTTCACTCATGATGTAGCATTATTCAAACCAACAGTGATACTCACCCACTACGTTATTATTAAAATGAAATTCGTAGCTAACTGAAATCTACCCTTCACTGTAGGAATTCTATAGCCATACTATATAACGGAACCTACAAATATCTACCCTAGTTTTTAGAGGAGAAACTTGCATGCCTGTGTAACATTCTATGAGGCTAATATAGTTTATGTAGTGGAGGAAATTCGATGGGATAAAACCCCCTACCCTCCCTAACGTACCCCTTAATCTACCCCACTGATCTCACCACCCATGACAGGTCGAAATAGTGACACAAAACTTACCAAGTTTTAAGTTCATCATCTGTGTACTCTACCCTTGGTATCGGTTGCGAACTAAATGAATAGAACCAAAGAAGAAAACTCCGTAAATAAATCATGACATTCATATAGTCAGTTGTAAGTTCGAATACCTTCCTCAAGATACTTTACGTGTGTAGTATTCTCATATACAAATGTATAGTTTCAAAAAGTAACCCTCCACCCACCAAACACCCCTTGTCACCCTTCACACATTTTAGACCTAGCTGAATACAACAGGCTTATATACGTTCCAGCTTTAATTACAAGTTTGGGAACCACGGGACATAATCACTACTTCATGACTAATAATAATATTGTGCTTGATTCAATATACATAAACACTTACTGTTTATAATCAAATGCAATTTGAGCAATATGCTGTCTTCTGTCGCGGTAATTCTTATCAGTGAATCCCTGTGGAAAACATCATAAAACATCGCCACTTTATTCATGCATATAGAAGGCTATCTTTTAAATTAATACTTGTTTCAATTCATCAGTATTTGGTTAATATTTGGTTAATATGAACTACGTGAGGTTGCAATTACAGAACAGTAAGTTAAGGTATATGAAAGAATGCTGTAACTTAACGGTTCAGATAGAATGAACCTTACATGAAAGTT
>JXUT01146548.1:0-13545 GCA_000934455.1 Apostichopus parvimensis | reverse complement strand
GGGGGGGGGGGGTGGGGAGGTACATCTGCCCCGTTAACAGCTATGTGAGAATGTGGACATTTATACCAGCATGTTTTAAGGGGATGATCGTATTAATATGGTGACTTACAAATGAGCATGTCATAATTTGATGCAGCTGATGACCGAGATGGAATCTTCATGTCACCAATGGACTTGCTCAAGTCATCATTGGATATTCATCATACAGATTGATCTCTCTCAAAGGCAACAGGCTTCTTCTACTCAATGTGGTACACCTACAAGCCGTACATTAAACAGGCGCAGGGCGAAATTTACCCCTTGGTCCCCACGATTTTCGTCTGGCTTGCCTCTAAATTATCTACCTAGGCGACAGTTAATTTTCGTAAACGGCGCCTGGTCATTTCCTCAACATTACTACATCCAAACTTGATGTTTTTATTTGACACTGAATCTCGACAATTTCGAAATACGACGGAAATCTTCAACAACGGAAGCAAGAATATAATACCGATTATTCACAATGATATCGTCCATTCCAATACATTAAGTATGTACAAACAGTACAATGTTCATTACACACCTTTGCGCACAGGCATGTATGAAGCGACGTAAGTTAGCGACACACTTAAGTCAATCGAGAGTTGGTCGAGACTTCTTGATTCGTATCTACGGATGCACCTTAGCTAATTTCCAGTTGCGAACAGCCGCTCCTATTCCAATGAGGTGTAGCGCATATGTTATCTTATAGGCTGCTCGGTGGGAGATAGGGTAGGTTATAAAACGTTTCCAAAATGTGACCCCAGGTGACTCCAAACTACATTTGACTTCCACAAAAAACAATAGGCTTCTTGACCTTAACATGGCACTACATACTAAATATGAGATTGGTCCGAGCCTCCCTTCTTGAGATTTCGTTTACGTTTTCACAATTTGACCCCTGGTGACCTCAAATGACATTTGACCTCCACAAAACAATAAGCTTTTTCTAGTCAATTTGGTTCTCCTTGGTACACACCAAATATGACATTGGTCCAAGCTTGTTTTCTTGAGATATCGTGTTTAAGGCGTCACACACACACATATAGAAACCAGAACTTAATTTGCCTGCAAATACGTAGTATTGTAGTGCGCGTGAAATGCTTGCAATATTCGGGAAGAATTTCCGATTGTTCGTGGTGTTAGTTTTTGGTGCGGACAACACAACAGGGAGTAGTCATGTGGGTACATATAGAGTGAGGGTGCTTGTGAGCGCCGTGACAGGTTCAGAATAAGTTATTCTGCAACTGCAAATGTACAACAATTAAGACTAGATGAAATTTTTCAACGTCCAATCATGTAGGTATCGTCACTTGCCAAGTAATGTCTATATTGTAGCGCGCACGCGCACGACAATAATAAATATTGACCCCTACATTGCATTCCTATTTCCTAATATATTTCTTTTCGTTTTCGGCATGCTCATACATTTAGTCTTCTGCTTGGCTCCCCAGGAATCAAATTACTATAGGGCGCCACTGTCAATCTCTTCATTAAAAGCAGCGGACACAAGTCAACAGGGAAAAGTTATTAGCAGATATATTGAGGTAGTCGATCGTCAGTTTAGCACCTCTGTGACAATGACACATAGGTTACATATTGTGATAGCCGTGGTAAGGGAGAGATACTCCTCACCCTGTTGGCTGGCCACGGTAAAAGCAAGGTGTCTATATGTTTATAGAAACTGCACACATGGTTTTGTAAAGCCAAAGACAGTGATTGCAATAGTTGCTGGGGTGCAAACACAGTTTGGCACCCCAAACTACGTGATGTTTGCCCTCAAGTTTGTCAGGGACAGCTTCCTAAGCCATGGCCCGTTAACGGTACCATTGGGGAGTAGATCTAGGAAGAGGGTCGTGGGACCTATACTGAGGCGGTTGGCAAGAATTGCAACAGCATAATCACATATTTGATTTATAGAAGTATGTAACATACATAACATAACATAAGAATTCAGATAAAATGAGAAGAAACACATATAATAATGCCATGGTTTTGTTTTTTATTTAATCACTATAGTAGATGAAATATGTCAAAAGAAAGGCCACACATACATGACACAATCATTAACAAAATTAATGAGTATAAAAAGGAAATTGACGATAAAAAACAAAATATGAGATGACAAACTTGATAGTGCTACAACAATTGCATACACTAGTCCTATCCCTTTCCTTTGGTTTATTGCATATTGGTAAACATTTCCAAAACCAAATTTGATTGATTTTGGTAAATGACAAAATTTCCTCTTGGGAAGCTTTAAAGCTTCCCAAATCAGGATTGAAAATGTTGTAAAATGATTTGGTTTTCCTTATATTTCTTTGATCGTCGTAAAAACAGGGCAAAATGTATCGGTCATGCCCTACAACCTATGGTGATTCCATAGTCCCAATTTTTGAAAATTTTCAATCATTTATGAGAACAGCTATAATTATATGCTAATTAGCTATGTAGTGGTGGAATGCTATCATTGTAAATAGTCTTTATTCTGAAGACTAAGGCATGATGATATAATTTCTTAAGATTGCAGTTAACACATACGGCCAGCTATAGTGTTGTCGTCTGTAAAGCAGTAGTGCAATTTACAGAAAATTGAAAAGAAAAAAACCAGAGACTATAAAATATGAATATATCATGAATACTACGAGATATCAAAATCAGTTACACCCTTCTACTTTTCCAAATTCCATGTATGGCTAGAGGATATATTTAGCACGTTTTGTTGACTATCCATGTTAATATCATCAACACTTGACATCATTTTGGAAAAAGCTTAGCTTATGATAGAAGCCGTCCGTTTATGGCTATGGGATCTATTTAGCACCTATTTTGACTATCCATGTTATAATGTTGTCTTCAATACTTGACATGATTATGTGAGACAGCTAGATTACCAAAATAAAATAAAACTGTTAGCAAACTGCTTATCCACTAGAGAGCCTGTGTAATAGAATGTGTAAAAGTAAGTTGGCCTGACGTTTCGATCCTAGCAGGATCTTCTTCAGAGGCTAAAAATGCCTTTTTAGCCTATGAAGATCCTGCTAGGATCGAAACGTCAGGCCAACTTACGTTTACACACAGCTAGATTACGATAGGAACCTTCCATTTATGAAGGAGAGGGATGTATTTAGCATGCTTTGCCTTCCATCGATGTTATGTTATCATCAATACCTCATATCATATCATATCATGATATAACTATGTGAGAAAGCTAGCTCTCTAAAAGAACATTCCATTTACGGCTTGGGGAGCTATTTAGCATGTTTTTTTGATGATCCTTGTTATGTTTTCATCGACACTTGACATGATTTTCTGAGAAAGTTAGAATATTGCTCAAGGATCATTCCATGTATGTTGTATTGACAATCCATGTTAGATGATTATTATGTACACTTGACATGCTTATGGGAGAAATTAGCTTAAGCTAGCTTTCTATAGGATCATTCCATTAATGGATGGGGTTCGGCTGGGATCTATTCAAATTTTGGGGTTTAGAATCGTTGCATAGTTTCATTAGTCTTATCTTGTAAACAAAAGAACACCTAGCCAATTTGCCCAATATTCAGTACATTTCTTGTGCGTGATAATATCATTCAAAATCTGTTAATAGTTTTTGAAAAGCTCATTTTGTTTCCAAGATACACACATTTGAAGTTTTGATTAATCGGGGAAACTCATAAAATATGTGCCAACTATGGAGTGGAGTGTTGCACTCATCAAAATTTCTTATTTTAGCGCTTAAGAGGGTTAACCCTTACTTACAAGCCCACACATATCATTGGAATAATTTAATGTTCCTCTTTCAAAGAAGACAATACATTATTTCAATAAATCCCGTTAGGCCACACGCCTGTGTTCAGTGTCCTTGAAACAAAGCTTGTAAAGAAAAAAGAAATAACATAACTGAAAATTAGGCAGTCACTCCCTTGATATCATCATTGTGCAAAATGAGCTAATGTTTATTCATAACTGAAACTAGAATTGAGAAAAGACTTGTTGATTTGTCAATTCTTGATGAATTTTGGTGGAAGTGATTAGCACAGTGTTGATTATAGGTCTCCGTAGACCTTTACTTAACGAACGATTGCACACCGTGGAAAACAATTAGACTTCACCTGATGCATTTTGTCATTCAATCCATTAAATGGTCTAAAAAAAAAAGGAGGGAAAAAAAGGAAAGAATATAAAAGCAGATAATTATATTACTGCCCGATGGTTAATAAATTGTTAAAAAAGAGAAGAAAAAAAAAAGAGGAATTATATCGACCAGCTAACATTTTATGTTAGGCTCTTTCACACACTTTAACACAGGCCTTTAAGACAAGGCCCATTTTGAACAATGACATGTAATTGTACCACAAAACAGTCAACACAGCAACAAACGAACTTGAAGAATATTTATCTTCAAGTCATCAATTTCTCATCGTTTCTTAATTATTAATTTGTTCGTTTATTGCTGCGATCCTCACACAAACATCATTGCTACTCACTGGTTTATTTTTTTATCATTGTCTGACAGCTTTTTTTATTCTCACACGTTAGATTCAATCATTTATTATTTCCTAATCTGGGATATTAATCAAGACGGTCGTTAACACGTGAGATCTGAATGAGGTTTACATACAATTATATGTCAGTGATTCTGGTCAAAGACCTGTTCAGAATAATACAGCCTTTAAGTCCTTAAAACAACAGAAAAGATTGCTATTAAAGCCAAACGAACGACCTAAAGTTAGTCCCTATGATAGTACTGAAAAAAGAAAACAAAAAGATTCTCTTAAGCAGGTCGCACACTGCCCATATTCAACTCCACTGTCACGACCTAGTTTTCAATAGTCGTCAAGACCAACAGCCTCACCACTGAGCCCCTCCCACCCCCTCCCCCGCATAACAACTGACAAGTGCTCAAAACAACCGTTTCCACCGGTGCTTGGTTATGTCACGTTTAATATATTACATCCCTGTGATATTTTTGAAACTTGACATTGTTTGAAATAAACCGTTGCCGATTGCCAATCAGGAGAATACCACATCTTCAGTTGTCCCGACAACGGTAGATGAGACTTTTTCAAATTTGCTAAATTGATGCCCTAAAGCACGAGGCACATTTGCTCGATACCATTTACTACGAGTTTGCAAGTTGTGACGGTTGAGATGAAACTAGTCATGTGCAACCGGTCTTAGAGAATGTCTTACTGTCTGACAGGATTAAGTTAACCTACAATTAAGTTTGAAAGAAAAATTTAAGTTGAAAAATCCTCTTTATACAAGAAAACAAAGATATCTGATCACGAAATAACCAGTGATCTCCTTTACTCGTTACAAGACCTTGACAAATGATACTTCATCTGTCAGATGCGATGAGCGACAAAGGTCGACATGGAAATCGCAGAAATGGAGGTAATAAAAGAAATTTGAATAATATGGAATATTAATCGGATTTATATTCACAGGATTCCTATGAACTTTTTTTCTCCCTTTATCTTTCTTGTCATGTAAAAAAAGGAAGTTCTTCCAAAAACCAGACTTGAAGACAATTCCTCTTTTCCATGAATATATGCGAGTGTGGCCAATACATTTTATAACATCTTTTTTTTTTTTTTTTTTTTGACAGTTCATCTTGGGGAAACGACGAACACAAGGTAGTAAAGATGATTGGTGTAATAAAAATCTGACACTAATCATCCATCTACTACTACGTTCAATTTTTTCTTTTAAAACCGTACGAAATAAAAAATGGTGGCATGGAAGAAAACCTTTTTACCTTATTTTGAGCGAGTTGAACAACGTTCCCTATGAGGCATCACAAGGACGTAGAAATAATTTATTTCAGCAAATTGCAAACAATAACAATAACAAAACTATAAGAAAAGTGTCACATGTCAATCAAGGTATCAGTGGGGTTTAGTCTGCTGTGCGAGACGATACATGTACATTATAATGTCCACTTCCATCCACTTCCAAAAACTAGGCTTAACGATCATTAATAGTACCCTAAATTTTTAGCATGCTCAAAATTGCTAGATACTGATCGTTAATATCTCAAATAATTCCCAGTCAACGAGGAGTGGTGAGTTAGAAGATTACAACTCTTGATGATGAAAACTGGTAGTCAAACTGTTTGTTGTAGTTGTAACACAAGTGACCATTATTTGAACTTCTAGCAGATTTGAGGGGCAAGCAATACTGATGACCTAGCTTCCAAAGATTACATTCGCCGTTACCACGGTGAATGTTCCAATGTGCGATGAATCCCTACTTGATTCAACCTGGATAAACTCTTGCAATAACAAAAACACTTACAATGATATTTTACAACATTTGGCAAAACAAAATCAGAATTGCTGGAGCTTACAGAGATCTGTACAATATCATCAGCAGACTTCCCCTTTAAGCTTCAAGTCTACAGATCTACAGGTTACAGCAGTAAGTTTCTCCGAGCAATCTGCAAATTCCTCGTTTCCATTTCCCCCGAAAGCTTTCATAGAAGTCAAGAGTTTATCTTCAAATTGTCGGCAAGAGGGGGGAAACTTCATTGACAATGATAGGGGAGTTGTTACTGTTGCTATGGTTACTGTTGTCACTGTTCCTTGACCAAAGATGTTGAATGGATCCCTAAAATAGTGGGAAGAAAATGGGAAAAACTTCTGTCACTCCTATAGTCGAAGTAAATCATATGTGAGATATAAGATGTCTTTATCATCTATTAAACAATAGCCATTTCAATTTGTTGAATAAATCAAATGGGTTGAAACACTTGTTAGTTTGTTAAAAATGCCTGAAATTGAAGAATTAATACCAAACAGCTGTATTAAAGCACCTGCCTTGGTTGCAACAACGAGTGAGCCATTTGAAATAATTCAACATTTATTACAAATTGGTTTGGTTACTTGAAGACACTGCAAGAAAATACTGGGACCATCAGCACGGAATGTGTTTGTATATTACACTGCAAAATACCACAGTAAAATGCCAGCCTAAAGCCACAGTTTTTTGCATACACATGGTGTAACCATGGAGGTAAAAACAGACTTCCATGGTGTAACCAGGGACCAAATCCCAGTTTCATTCAATACAACCAAGAGTGCAACAGGCAAATGATAAATAATGAATACAATAAAAAAAAAAACAGGCTCATATTGCTAGACAGAAGATTGGCATGTTTGATTCCCATTTTAAATTATCAATATACAGAGATAACTGAGAAGAAACTTTGCTTCAAACAAATTTTGAAAGAGAAAAAAAAAAAAAAAATTAAATTAAATTTTGCTACAGCAACTATTCAATTAAGTAGATGTTATTAAAATTAATCGACAGAATGGAACAAACCTTTCCCCCACTTCTCTCCCGAGAAGAGTAGACTATCTTCCTAGTTACAAGAGTCCCAGCCACTAGTATAAGACAGCCTCCAAAGATGGACAATCCTATCTTTAATGCAAAGACTACCGTATTTATCACCAAGATGGTCGATTTATATTTCATGGCATCCTCTGTCCTCACTGTTACTTTCTGGAAAAATAAAAAAATAACGAAAAGGCTGATTCTTTGACACGGAAAAATGAATACAAGCAATCATTTCTGCAATTGATTTGATTGGAGGATAGATCAGGGGTAAGGATGGGGTAGCAGACTTTTAGCAGTAAGACATCTTATATCCTATTCTATGCAACCAGTAACAATATTATGGGTTCATGGACATGTGTCATATATATCCTGGGCATAGGTCACAGTTAATACTGACTGGCAAATATAAGACTTTTAAGTCCCAGGACTACCCCTTAGGATCTACCTTAGGATCCACCCTGCGCCCCTCTCTCTTACTTCACTTTATATGTAGTTTGCACTCGTTTTCAAAACCATGGTTAATTCTTCCTTTTTTAAAATCCGTTTGATAAGTGTGAGCTCAAACCTTCAATGTTACCCGATATCAACTACAAGCAGGTTAAAGTGAGCTGAGGTTCTTTAAGGAATCATATCAGGATGTATTAACATATTCAAACTTACCTCTTCAAACCACAGGAATGGAAAGTAGAAAGATGGAACATTTTGCATATCCCTGAAATTGAAAAGAAAGGTCAAACAGAAACAGGGTTAAACTAAAGCCGTGAGTACTCTTAACAAAAAGTAAACGGTTTTGTGAGATACAGTTTGCTTTTCATCAAACTGTTGAAAGCAAACTGGGAACAATTCCTGAGCAGGTTTGATGATGGATGCCGGGGTATTACACCCTCTTGTAACCCCTGCCGATGCCCAGATATATATGTGTGTTGTCGTAATCTATTTACTATTTGATAATTAATCAAACTGAATTTACATATATATATTTATAAACGAAGAGAGGGAAAAATACTTAATTCGGAAACATTTTTCGCATTTTGTAAGTATTTCAATTTCAAATGTAATTACCAGAATTGTAAATACAAGTGAGTACCATATACATAAATACTCTTGAATATAATTATATAGTCTCATATACTCTTGAATAATCCCATATACTCTCATATACTCTTGAATAAATGAGATGGGGAAGAAAAAAAAATCAAACTGAATTTAAATCAAAGAGAGATAATTATTACTCATAGTCAAGACTTTGAAATCACACACAGTGTACACATAGACTCCAGAAATATCGATTGTGATATCTTAAAACGACTACAATTTAATAATCGATCCTTTACAGTCGAAGAATAATCAAGAAGAAATATCAAACTCACGGTAAGAATGGATATGGTTCCACAAAGAGATTTATTTGAAGCCTCTCAGCAAATATATATGGCATACCCATAATCTGAAAGGAATCATAACCACGACACTCACAAATGATGAATTCTTGCTCCCAGCAGGATCACTCCGCATAAGAATATTTACACATCTATCCATTTATTATACATTAGACGTTAATTTGAAGTCAGACCTAGAGAAACACAGTGCCCGGCAAAGCACACTGCTATAAAACTGTATCAGTTGAGAAAATGCACATGCAGTGAAGAGCAACATATTCCGGGTTCCATGGATTTTGTAAGTCTGGCAACTATTCTGTTCTCACTTCCAAAAAAAATTGATAATAATTCTCACCGATTTCTTCATAAATCCGTATTTCTGTTTCTTAATTTGTTTATCTGTTTCATCTCCTCCCCCCCCCATTTCTTTAATCAGTACTCAAGGGCAGAATACCCTCCCAAATCCCCTCTTCTGGGTGAGCTACTGTATCTACTAGCCGGTACTTCATTTCATTCCTACAGATTTCTCCAGTATATCTCAAATTTCACGGAATAATAAGAATGCCATTACTCACAGGTTCGACTTGAAAGAAATTCTCATGCAAAGACACATTAGGATTCAGTCCCTCTACAGACTCTTGTAAATCCTTGCTGCCGTACAAGAAATGTGGATTAGAAAGGCCTAGCGGAGCACCTGTGGATGAGTAAACTCTGGAGTAATACAAGGTGTAGGTGGTAAAAGGACGGTTCGTGGGTTAGCTCATCAAACTCTATTCACTCTTTGGAGGGAAGGGGGGGGGGGGAGGAGGGAAAGGTGAGGAGGGGAAGGCGAACAGGGAAAGGAGAGGTGGGAAAGGAGAGGAGGGAAAATACAGGAGAGGAGGGGTGGGAAAGGAAAGGAAAGGAGGGAGAGGAGGGGAGGCAAAGGGGGGGAGGGAAAGGGGAGGAGGGAAAGGAAAGGAGGGAAAGGAGAGGAGAGGAGGGAGAGGAGGAGAGGGAGAGGAGGGGAAGCAGAGGAGGGGAGGGAAAGGAGGGGAGGGAAAGGGCAGGAGGGAAGAAGAAAATAGAAAAAGGAGGAGAGGGAAAGGAGAGGAGTTGAGGAAAAAGAGGGGAAAGAAAGGGGAAGAGGGAAAGGGGAGGAGGGAAAGGGGGAGAAGGGAAAGGGGAGGAAGGGGTGGGCACTTGTGTCCAGCCTGAAGGTGGGTAGGAAAACTGTCTATTTGGGCAATCTACTCTGTGGAAGAGAAGGCACCTTGAATAACCAGTGGCTGGGTCAGTCGGAAAGTGTTGATGGGAGAGGTGTCAACCTAAACCATAGCATGATACTGAAGGAGAGAATTTTGAAATATAACCTGACATCACGGAGGCATAAAAATAAAAGCAGGGTGATAGGTGACTGAGACCTACATGGTTTCCAAGTAGGTCCTGGATGTGAACTACCGTTTTCTTCATATCCAATAATTTTTAACACCAAACGTACCTCTCGAACACTGAGATATGTTGAAGACGCCAGAAAACAGGCAGTGTGAATTACAAAACTCCTTATTTTCTGGATGATAGGTTGTGTTGGCGTACACGTAAGGAGGAAGATAGTAGTGGTGCAGCGGTATATCTAGATACCATGCGTCCTCTTTAAATATGTAGGGCAGAGATCTGAAAGATAATGGAGAAAATACCTATATCAAACTTTTCTGTATTGAAACATAAAAAGTTCCCCACGCTGTAAAAAATTGGAAAAATGTTGTAAATAATAATCTGACCACCACTCCCTCCTATTCCCCAGCTGATATTTTTATTAATTTCATTTTTAATAAAGCAAGTTAGTGTACAACACACATTTAATGTTATGATATACCATCACAGCCTCCTTTGGCACCCATCATCCACCCAACACCACCAACCCTTTATCCTTTATGTTTTGAAGAAACAGTGTCAACATTTTTTACTTAATCTACTTCATTAGTTTTATATTTTGACCAGTCACTATAAACTTCCTCATAGGATAAATCTGTTGCATTTCAAGTTCATATCTTGTTACCAATTCTACACTAAATATCTTTGATCTTGCATTTTTTACCAGCTTTTAACTAGTCATTTTGAAGTAATTTTGCTTTGCAATTTCAGTAATATGCTATCTACTGGTAGCTGCATTTATTCCAGGCAGTTTACACACTTGCCTCAAGTCAACTCACAAGTGACGAGAAACAATATTCAGAAGTACATAATTTGCTGCAAGTCAGGCAAACTGCATCCATGAACAGCCAAGTTTAACCAAAATCAAAAGATTTACAATATTTTTACCTGCATGTATCCGGATTGAACATATACAGAGTTTCAGATTTGTCGATGAACGGGTGAAACATTGTTCCATCTGCGAAAATACCGTTTGAATGAAACAACCAGAAAACGAAAAAAGTTTAGTGGTTCCGATGCCCAAAACATATTCATAGTGTGGTAAGCCATACCTGTTAATGTTCATGAACTTGTGCACCAAAAATATGAGGAGGAATTATCTATTGACTAATGTGGCAACATATAAAGGAAGGTACCAGGAATCAGTTATCATGTTGGTTATCAAGTATAATTAGTGACATAGTATAAACACAGATACATACATGAATATAAATGATGTCTAATTTTATGATTTCATAAGCATGTATCTATATACTTACACTATTATCCAAGTACACGGTATAAAGCTAATTTTGTACTAGTTATTTTCATAGATATCTGATTAAGAATTTTATATTCACTGATTAATATTCATAGCATGTTCACAAAAAACAGCATGGTTGATTGTATGAATGAATGTGAGACAAACCTAATATGCCAAGGATGAAAACCAAGGAACATTTGGTTCTTCTCTCGTCTTTAAAAGCCATTTCTTGCAAATTGACACATATTAATGACATAAAGTTGGAGAGGTCATGAAAATGTGCTTATTATGAACCAACATCACAGTATGATGCCCAATTTTGAGCCCCGCCCACTTGTTAATATTCATGGATGGTAACCAAAAACAATCTACTCATCATGGGACATCTAACAAGTATGACATTGATTCATCTTGAGGTTGTTGAGATATTCTGCTTACAAGCTGTTTTTTGACAATTTGCCATGAAGCCCCACCCATACATGAATATTAAGGAGGTAAAAACTGTTGTTGCAAAGATCATGTAGTTACATCATCATACCAATCAAACCTATATGGTTGCAGAGATATTGACATTTTAAGAATTTTTTTGTTAAGCCCCAATCACTCATTATTATTCAAGAGATGAGAACCAAAAACAATAGGTTACAATGTATAGTCTAACCCTAACACCATGTGTTTGGTGTGTGAACGATGAACAGGCTATTCCTACACCATGTATTCCATGCAAGTACAGTAGACAGGCTAACCCCTACACCATGTATTCAATATAATTATTAGGTGGACAGGCTAACCCTACAGCATGTATTCAATGCAAGTAGACAGGCTAACCCCTACAGCATGCATGCATTCAATGTAATTATTAGGTAGACAGGCTAACCCCGACACCATGTATTCTGTGCATGTAAGCTGGACAGGCTAACCCCTACACCATGCATTCAATGTAATTATTAGGTGGACAGGCTAACCCATACACCATGTATTCTGTGCATGTAAGCACAATGTACTCTGTGCATGTGAGCTGGACAGGCTAACCCCTACACAATGTATTCAATGTAATTATTAGATGGACAGGCTAATGTGCATGTATTCAATGTAATTATTAGGTGGACAGGCTAACCCTACACCATGTATTCTGTGCATGTAAGCAGAATGTACTATGTGCATGTAAGCTGGACATGCTATCCCCTACACCATGAATTCTATACAAACATTAACTGGATAGGTTAACCCAAACCATGTATTCAAGACAATTTTTATCTGGACAGGCTAACCCTTACACCGTGTATACAATTCATATTATTAACTGGACAGACTAAGCCCTACGCCATGTATTCATTACAATTATTATCTGGACAGGTTAACCCGAACACCATGTATTCATTACAATTATTAGCTGGACAGGCTAATCCCTACACCATATGTTATCAATACAATTATTAGCTGGACAAGCTAATCCCTACACCATATGTTATCAAATACAATTATTAACTGGATAGGTTAACCCCAACACCATGTATTCAATGCAATTATTAACTGGATAGGTTAATCCCAACACCATGTATTCAATACAATTATTAACTGGACAGGCTAACCCCACCACCATGTATTCAATGCAAATATTAACTGGATAGGTTAACCCCAACACCATGTATTCAATACAATTATTGAATGGACAGGCTAGGCCCTACACCATGTATTCAATGCAAAGTAAAGTGGACAGACCAGGCCCTACTGTACACGATGTGCTCCGTGTAATTATTAGGCAGACAGGTTATAAACCCCTCCACCAAGATTTCAATGGTTTTGATAATATTTAATAAGGAAGGTTGAACAAACCTGTTCCATTGATCATGTTAGCCCATTTGCTATACCACCAGTTTAAAGAATTTGTGCCATTCCAGTATGCTATTCTTGCTACATCTCTGTAATTTCCAGCACCAGTATACGCATTGTACAGGCCATTCGATGTACCATTCCTCTGGGAGAGAAAATCATGAGGTTTAGCAAACATTCGAATCAAAACGGTTTAATGAGAAGTCAAAAAAGATATAAAACTCTACACATCCCAAAAAGGCTGTCAACTACATTATATCTTCCAGGAGTCAGTGTTCCATTAGGTCCAAAGCAACATTTCCCAACAAAATGTTTTAT